>KI915040.1:21588724-21671224 GCA_000473445.2 Anopheles farauti
AGTTGAAGCGAAATAGAAATACATTTCATACGAACCAAACACGGACACCAACTCAAAATTGTATCACGGACCTACATACTTTCTTACTTTCTTGGGTTTCTCTCGCACACACTCTCATCTTTTGCTCTCCGCACCCCGTTTCAGCCTTCCGCAACACACCCTCGCCTACAAACTAGCCGCAAATTGTCGGTAGGGGACGGACGTGCATCTGTCATCTTATGAAAGTCGTCCAACATAAATAAACATTGGGGAACGCTACATCTTTTGTGGTCCTTAACATTTCCTAACTATATAATATTAGAGTGTTAAACCACCGATATTGTAATAGTGAAAGAGTTACTTTCGCTACAGAATGGACGGTAAGTTTCTACGAATTAGTGTGTAGACATGTGTTAATTACAGCAAAGTTTTTGTGCTTATAGAAAAAGAAGAACATGACTATTATTTCGGTAACCTACCGAAAGCGGCTTCGGAAGATGAGCTGCGAAGGTTCCTCGAAGAATATGGAGATATTACGAGGTTTGAATTTCGGTTGGCAAAGTGCACGTACTGCCCTACCAAGATTGCGTATATCGTATTTTCGAAAGCCATCGATAGGGATGTACTGGAGGAGCTAAATAAGAAGACTTTTCAGGAAAAGAGACTGTTTGTTTGTAGCACTAAGATGGAAAAGTTTTTCACGCCACTGCTATCGATTGTGGTTCGGTATCTTAACGAGCGTAAGTACACTCATAGAGGGTACATTTTGGAAATTAATGTAAAATGTAATACTTCATACACTGTATTGTAAAATTATAACAATTCATACATTAGATATCAGCGAGGAAGATCTGTACAAACATTTCAGCACAATCGGAGCGGTTGAATGCGTACAGAAACCGGCACATAACTACGCGTACGTATCGTTCATGGATAATAGCTCCGTCCGGAGTGCCTTCGAGATGAAGAAATCATTAAAAGGTATCGAACCATACATCGTGGCGGTGAGAAGAAAAATTAGCATGTTTCTCGAACACCGCAAACCGATGCCGTACGCAAGTTTGAAGGAAAAATGCGATAAGCTAGAACTCATTTACAATCCAGCAGCTGAAAACGAAAACACTAGTGAGTAAACCATTTGCAGCATAGATAATACGCTACTAATTTGATATTTCTGTAGTGCTCGTAACAAACATTCCAAGAGACACGGAAGAGGACGATGTTTTGGAGTTCTTGGGAAAGTTTGGCAAGATTGTCGACTGGGAAATGCAAAAGTCAGCAACTTGCGTGATGTCAAACGTTGGCTACGTAACATACCAGCAGCCGAAGATGGCTCGAGCTGCCTTCCTGAGTTGTCCGCTGAATTTCCAGGGTTTTGGAATAGACGTCTACAATCGACTGGTGCAATACACATCGAATGATTCCTTCCAAACTGTAATCATTAGGCGAACGAGTGTGTGTGAGTACAATGTAGAGGCATGGTTGGATGGTCGGCTGTCTTAACCTATTGCTGGGTTTTCTTGCAGATTTAACTAACGATGAGATATACGAAAAGTGTTCCGAATATGGACTGGTCGAGTATATTCAACGTACGGACGCGGTTAACTACAACACTATCGTCCGGCTAGATAGCGAAAAGGCCGCCAGGAAAGTAACGTACATTAAAACAATTGCTGGGGAAGATGTGGTGATTCGGTTCTATACCTCAAAGATGTACATGGCACCGACGTTCGCGTCTCGTGTCGTTGAAAAAAGTGTGCCACCGAAACGATCGCGCAAAGAATCGATGTTGCTACATATCAGCGACATTGAAGAGCGCCGTCTTTTGACCATGCTACCCACAATAGACAACGCGGGATATATTAATCCGAACCCGCAGTTCTATCGGAATGAAGTGCAGGTGTGGAATCATGCACCGCGACAGGGGTTGGTCGAGTTTCGCGATTTTTTAAAGAAGTACGGAACGGTGATCAACCTGCGCGAACTGAAGGAACACAGCACATCTCCGATTGGCGTTACGTACCTTAGCTTCGAGACGAAGCTAGAAGCGAGGCGCGTTTGCAAATTGAACCACTCGTTCATGTGCTCCAGGCGGCTGCTGATCCTGATGGCCGATCAGTGCATTAGGCACGATCCTAAGCTATGTGTTAAGGTGAGCAACCTGACGGAGGAAATCACCGACGAGGATGTGCACGATCGATTTAGCATGATCGGCGATGTGCGGTATGTGTTTCGCCCCAAGACAGACCAAGCAGTCGTTTGCATGGCAAAGGAGAAGTGGCAGGCTCGCGCGTTAAAAGTGATGTGTGTGGGCCGTTTTTATGTCGTTGTTTCGTCGCTGTTGCAAACAGCCGACCAACAGGCTCCACCAGGGTTGACTCAATCGATACAACAAGGATCGAGTTCTGGGGGCTGGGACACATATATGCAACCGATACCAGTCAATCCCAACCCATGGTACGGAGCGATGCAAAACGGTCCGATGAGGTCAATGAATTCAATGGGTTATGAACCGGGTAGTTGGATGATTCCGGGACCACCAGTACCGCCAAGCATGCCAGTTGCCATGCAGGCTAGAATGATGCAACCAGGGAATTTGTACATGCCTTTATCAATGCCGGTACCGATGGGCGGTGGCTTACAGATTAGTCCTCGTATGCAAAGTTTAATGCAAGCAGTCGAGGCGGAAATGATAAAATCGAAAAATTTTACCACACTGTCAATGGGCGATCAGTTCAATCTCGTGCGTGGGATAATTAACCAGTGTATGAGCTATTCCGTCTTTCTTTCGATGACTGGGGATGAAAAGATTCGTCATCTTATAAGCGGATCTAGTGACTTTCGTCAGATCGGTACTTTTACACTCTTCACGTACCCGGAGCAGCTAAAGATGCTTTCGACTATCGAGAACTATTACCGTAGCACGTGCCCACCGGGCAGCTTACCGGCGCCGGCATCAGACGAACCGAGCAGGACGCCGGACATAAACAACATGGTCGTCCTGACGCAGGATTCGAAGGACGCAATAACGCACAGGACAAATGCAGAAAGCAACCCGACAGCACTGGCAAATTCTATGGATCTTGACGACGATGATATACCTCCAGCACCGTCCCCACCGCCCATATCATTTCGTTCCAGATCAAACTCACCAATCGCGGGTAATGTCGCCAAGGGGAAGACTGCTTCCCGTAAGCGATCGTCTAAAAATTCAACCCCCGCGCAAGGTCCTAAAGCTAAACTTGCGAAAAAAACAAACGAAGAAACGTGGGTTGATAAACCCTACGTTTATGTTAGTAACCTGCCGAAAAGCTTTAGTCAACAGTTTGTACACTCCATGTTCAGTAAGTACGGAACTATTCAACACATCTCGGAACCGCAATCGGGGGACCCCCATTCAACGACTTACGTGCTTAAGTTCGAAACCATGCACCAGGCACGTATGGCGCAGGATCTCAATTTAATGATGGTCCAGGGAAAGTTGATACGCGTTGAAATCTGCAAACGTCCTCACAAATCACGCCCCGGGCGTACCATTACGGTTGTTTGCACAGGAAGTAAGTTGCGCTTGGTGCGGCTCACAGTCAAGCTTACGTACATGTTTTTATTTAATGACGTTTGTTCACAGTATATTCCGAAGTGGCAATTTTCGAAACATTCAAGTCGTGTGGGAAAATTTCCTTCATCAGGACCATCGAGAAACCGGAAGGTGAAGTGTGCCAAATCGACTTCGAGGACAAGGAATCTGCAACAGCCGCCCTCAAGATTACCTACCTGCACAACGGAAACCGGTGTAAGGCAACACCGCATGAGTTAAGTTCTCCTGTGAGTATCTCCTAATAATATCGTTGCTTGCCTATTGTAGCAATGCAAATAGTTCTAAAACTCACGCACATATTCACCGTTTATCAACAGCGTACAGGGGAACATATAGAAGACTAACTCCTGCTGTAGAGGAACAAGGTTTTAGCTATAAAAACACAGAAACTGTAAAGAATTAGGTCTATATTTAAGTAGTCTCGATAAGCAACAATTATGAACCGATGTATTTTCATCCTAAATGGTCTGAATCCTAAACGGATGAAAACATCACACATTTAATAATTTACATTTGAGGTTTCTCGGCAATTGAAACCCACGGTCTAATCAATTTTGATACCGCTGGACTTTTTACCGCAGAAAATTCTCAGCACAAAAAAGTGTTCGAAAAATAATTGCATTTGTACACTTTAGAAAAAGTGTCAACAGATAGAATTCACAAACTTTCGTTCAGGTTAGGCAAATTCGAAGCCGGGAATGTGCTGTGTGGTTGACGAACAAACCGAACCGAACAAAGTGTTCAAACTAATTCACTCAAATTCTGGTAATCTAAAATTGTGAAACAATAAGCCTAGCTGTTACAAACGCTTTGAATAAAAAAACTGAAACTTTGAATAATAATTTAAAAAACAATCTATCTGGTAAGTAAGAACGTTGAACGTTTATGCGATGCACAATCTCGAACCGGATCGACTGCGAATAGGAGGAGGATATATATGGAAGATGACCGGAATCAAACGGAACCCACTCATCGCGTACGACAAATGACAAAAAAACAGGACCATCAATACATGTGGTAGGAATTGGCAGCTTGATTTTATATAAATAGTGGAAGTGTGTACAGATGAACAGAAACAATAAAATCTCTACGCTAAACGTGACCGGACGAAGCAAACAAGCTATACGACCGTCATTTAAATGCAGTACCACCGGAAATGTATGCCGATGCTCGGCAAGACATGCTGCGCCGTGGGACATACCGATTGCTTTGCAGGACTGGGACGCCATCATCGATGCATAGTTTAGTTAGAATCGCAACGGATACAATGGATAAGCAGCATGTAAAGAAAGTAAATAAATCATCCAGTGTTGAACCTAGCCGAAGACTCTAATGCAGTCTTTTTTATTTCGTTTTTTGCACGGTTATGACCATTTTTATACTTTGTTTCTAAACTATCACACAGTTAGGATTTTGTTACACTTAAAACTCGATTCGCTCTATATAACCGGAGTGTGAGTTACGCGCGTTGTTAATTATAGTTTTTTTTTCGTTTTGCTGTTGCAGCACTAGAACTAGCTGTCGTGTCATGTTGCTTTTCTTATTATTGTTTGTCTATGTGCCAGGCAGACTAAAATCATAACTCGCGTTTGCGAAAAAATAAACCGTAGTTTTAGATTATTAAAAAAAGTACAAAATAATAAATCAAAAAGTATTAATCCCAGCCAGGAACATAACAGACCATGCGTCCGTATTGTAAATGCGAGCAGATCCTGTGATTTGCTGCATGGTTTGCTCTCCTGCCATGACAAGAGGTTTTATATTATTGTGTTAACGTGCGAAATAAGGGAAAGGATCTCCTATACATCGCTTTACGGTAAGAGAAACCCATAGAGAAAAAACGAAAATAAAATACAAATCTTATGTTCTGGCTTAATCTGCTACTGGATATGAATCAACGCTCAATCACTTGGTATCACAGTTGACACAACATCCTTTCTCACAACGAAAGAAATGGTTCTATTCCTGCGGCAATGCGGTAAACGTCTCCATGACCTCATCTTTTCTTTTACCACGAACAATCGTAATACTAACACGTACAGCAGACTTTTCTGGTTGACTTTTTATACTTTTTTTGTGTTCTTTTAGTGGCGTTCGAGAGCGTACGCCTTCTTATGTGCTAATCACTAACAACGATCTATATGTGATGAAGCGGCAGTCATTTGCCGACAAGGAAGGAAAATCTATCGAGTAATTATGTTGTTGTTGCTTGTATGGATAATTGGACGAAATGTGTTAAATTGATCGATAAGATGTTTTGTTGAAATAAAGAAAACGGATGAAACACAGAAAGGAACTTGCACTACTCAACTCAAATGGATCAAATGGTGGATATTCTTCTTGTACGAGAACAATAACGATACTCTATTTAAGCACATTATAGAGCTTTGGTGGCCTTCCTTAAAGGTACCGAAGAATAAAAAAAAAACAAATCTAATAGTTGAAACTATGCACCTGTATGTCTTAAAACGCAATCTTACAGCCTCTTCTTGAGTGCTAGCCCACCTGGAAGAAAGTACGGCTAAAGTTGTTGTAAATAATTGTTTTACAAAATCGTTACAACAATTCACATTTAAGAACAGCCTACACTCAACAGAACCATCACCAAGCAATGCGAGTGATGCTTGCGAGTGGAGGAAAGGTAAAGTTATTCGTTGATGGCAAGACGCGAACATCTTCGTATACCACCTTGGACTCACCACATTAGAGATCATCCTTCGTAAGTACAAAGGTAGCAGATACACAATCGGTGATGTAAGGTATCTGCCGACTGTTCGTTGTGTAAAAATATAGCTCAGAGGCAGAGGATCACAATGACTAAATTCGCTACTTTTCATTGAAAAGTAAACCGAACAGCAGAATGGGTGGGACTATCAAATTATAAAGTTTACTGTTTGTCGTATGCGTACCATTTTCGTTCTGCCGTACATAGAATAAGGCAATAAATTGAAAAATAATCGAAAAAAATTTAACAAAATATGGCCCGATTTTTCCATTTTTTCTTCGCATTGAGTATTTGCGATTACCTTTTAGATGTTTCGGTATGCTTTCAATAGGACGCGGGAGCCACCACCAAGGTTCGCAACGATGGCACAAATTCTTCGGCCAACGGGTTAAGAGTCGACTGTTCAACGTCAACGTCCTTGGGCTGTCGCTGCGTATGCGCTTGTTGTTGCTGATCCTTGTCGAGCTGTAAGCTGGACAGTATGTTCATCAGACCGCTGCGATGAGAGATGAGAGTCAGAAGAACGTCGATATACAAGTGAAACCGAAAAACATGTTATGTATATCGCTATAGCAAGAACGAAGAAATATAACAACATACCTTTCTCTCGGTACATTGCCCACCAGCGCCGAAGATGCCAGCCGTTGTGCGGCCGCCATCTCATCTATCATCATGGCTTCTATGCATTGGTCCATAAGTTCTTCCTCTTCTAGTCGTTGCAGCTCTTGCATATCGAATTCGTCTTCGTTTTCCATCCACATGTACTCGGCAAAATCGTCACCAGTACCACTGTTCTCCTCGTTCGGTGGTGTGCTCAGACTGTCCGCATCTGAATCGTACGGATCATTAAGAAACGCAGGAGCGACTGTGGCATTACGTCCTGTATCAGCATCGCCACCTCCCCCACCACGATTGAATGCGTTTCCTGCAGTAATTGTGATGTGGGTATAGGTGTTTGAACTACTTCCTCCAATATTGTGGTCGGGCATCTTCATTTTCATTTGCTCAGTTCCGTGCAAAATAGGTTATGGAAATTACTGATTTATCACTGAAAACCAATGAAGGAAATATAATATTAAAAACGCATTTGTCTTATTTTATGTTTCCGCTTTCATCAATATTTTGCGTATGCATATACGAGCTGACTATTTGTTTACTTTTGCTTCGGTATAAATAAACATAATTGTTTCGTGTTATTGTTATCTTCTTTGAGTTCTTCTTGTATATCGCATGAAGTAAAAACAAATCAGATTTCCTTTTGCACAGCACCGTGCAGTGCACCAATGCCTATTTGTATGCCACTCGTTTTCGTGTCGTTTCACTACGGCCATTGATGTTACTTTGTAGCTTTTACAATCTCAAGGTGATTTGGAATGGCCTTTATATTAACGCCGAGGACGTTCCTTCGTAGTGGAATGACTTTTTTATGTTACTGAACCAACCATTGCATCTGCCTAGAAATCGTCAGGCAGCGAATTCACATCGCAATAAGGGACGTGAAAGGGCTAAAATTGCGACATCGGTGCTGCGAAAAGGAAACAACCCGGTAGCGCCTCCATCTTTCACAGTTCAATATACCTCAAGGAGAAAACACACAATAAATGCAGCTCACAACGTCGCAATTCCGTGGGGTACTTTTAATTTCAGACAGCCAGAGTGTTTGTTCGATACGATTCACGATGTGGCACTGTGCTTCATTAATACGAATCAGCACTGATTTCGCACTAGAATTTTACAATAACCAGAAAATTATGCTACACTTGAGAAGATTTGGTTCAACTTTGCATGTAATGCGTTCTTTTTTTGCTCGGGTTGCTTTGTTCCATTGAAAGAACCTGTTCGGTTAAAGTTCAGATTAGGTCTCGGCGGTCATTAGTTCAGAAACGTACCACATTTGACGCTGGCGTCGCTAAACGTCGCTGTCAAAGGTCGATGTTTTAGGCGGTGACTTTTTCAAATGTCACGATGAAAATCATTTGTTTACATATTTATCGGTTTGTTTGTTTAGGTTGTGCTGCATAATGATTAAAATAAATGTAAATTATCAGGTAAGTGTTTATTGAACGCGCGCATATATTAAGTGTTGTTTAATAACGTTTATTTTTAGATTCATCACAAAAAAGATTCTGCGGTTGTTTGAAGAAACTAATTTGTTACTGGTTTAATCCTGTTTAGTTAATGAATGTATCAAACAATAATATCTTAAAATAAACCATAAATTTAGCCGCTTACCATGAACTTTTACTTGATGAACTTTTTTATGATATAGATTTAACGGCTGTATTGAATAACTAACAAACGGTCAATTGTGCTAGTCATACAAAATTAGCGCTCCAAACATTGATTTTCAATTTTATTTTTATTGCTTTGATAATTTTTAAAATGGATATTTTGTGTTGATAATTTCTAAAACACATAAAAATTTATTTCACAACAACTGGTGCCAGAATAGCACCATAATTGGTGCACATAGCATAACAATTGGTGCATTTTGTTATGGAAAGGAAAAGGAAAACACTATAACTTGTGAATTACGAGCTCAATCTGCAAAATTGAGTATTAAAAATGCAAATAAAACTCGTGTCTACTATTAACTTAGTTAGTAAATTTGAGTGATTTTTGCGTGAAAACGCTGCACAAACTCGTCCATAATTGGTACACTTACCCTACTTCAGTTGATGGATTCAAGGTGATAATACAATTTAATCCACCCGCAGCAGTGTGAGCAGTAGAAAAATTTACAATCTGTCCATTTGCGACCAATTGGCAATTGGCAAATATAACCTGCTAGAACGTTCTAGATAATATTATGCACATGCATATTGTTACGGAGCTACGTTATTGAGCTTTCAGCAGTGGTTCGAAGCGCGTATCGACGCGTTGGTTCGTGTACGATCCAAATAAAAATATCAAAAATTTAAATCTCGTAAATTTCTCACTCCATCTGAAACAATTACTACTCTTCAGTATGTGATCGCTCCTTTTCGCTTAGTATCTGTTCCAGTAAAAGAAGGGCTCCTTGGTGTCATACCGCGTTACAAAGTCTATTTAAGCTCTCCTACTTTAATAAAATAACCAACGAATTCGTTTTTCAATCGCTACCCAGATTGCTCAGAAATCTATAAGTTTCCACCAAAATTTGGCCTCCAGCTGCAAACGTTTCGGCCCAGTGTACAATTTCGAAAATTCATATTCAAAATAAAGGAGGAAAAGTGGTAAATATATTGTAAGTTCGTTAATGTTTATCGAAAACTAATTTGAATTATTTTTTCTTCATTTAACATACGATTCGGAGTATTTATTTTCCCAGTTTTGACGTCATTCACACTGAGCTTTAAAAGCTCAAAAGCTGACAGTTGTTGCAATATTTTTAAACATTAGCAAATAAATGTTTCATTTTCCGCGAAAAAGGAAATTGATTTCTTTTCAACAAACGGCGAAGATCAATAAGCCAATTTGTTGATTAAGAACCTTTGCGAGTGATCACGATCCTTGGAAGCCTTGTGACATATCAGAATCATTATTACTACACAAATAATGCATCGTAATCTGCTATTGAAAGTTTTGAGCAATATTTTCATCATGCGCTTTTTCGCAATTACACGTCACATTAAAATATCAAAGATACAAAAGCCATTTGAAAAGTCAAACAATTGAGTAACATTTCAGTGCGAGAAGGTAATGCATTATACATCTCGCCGGTCAGCGTGTTGTGGTACAAAGAAAAACTTTGGCGTAATGCTCGTTTAATTTAAAATGCATCTCTTACACTCCAATTCACAGAAGCATCGATGGCCTACGTTACAAGTACACCTATTTATAGGCCAGTATCGATCAGCCGGAATTAGATTATGGATGAAAATTTAACGCAATATCTAAATTGGAAATTCAATGATTAATAAAGTTTTTGTTTAGCTACCGGTAGCTAATTCAATCGAATGCTGCTCCACGCTGGTGAAGGGTCGTTTACAGTGCCGAACGGGAGTGTTCGTTTACTGCTTCGTTTGTGCTGCTGCCTGTTCAATCTGATAAAGTCCTTCAGATTGTTACTTCTTTATGTAAACAATCGTGCGCTTAATAAGCATGTATAAGTAGACAATATCATGCTTTTTACCTGATCACTGTACATAATTTACGAATGTCATCATCATTTCATTCAAACCATTTCCTGCCACTGCCGGGCAGCCATGTGCGACCTTATGTCACGCACAGCAGATAGCGTATTGCTTTAACCGCACCACCAAAAATCTGTAAGATTATTTTTGTGTACATTAGCAGGTTTTTAAAATGGATCCGCGTACAATACTCAATCAATTGTATCTCAAAATATCCATTGAGAGCTGATAACAACAGCATGAACCATCGACTACCTACACGCATTCTACGTGTACCGAGGACGCGTTCGCAATGGCACCGACGAGAGAGGCTTCAATCAAGTGTTGTGCGAAACTAAGCGCAGACTGAGCGATATATAGTGAAACAGTATACGCCAGAACGGGCACATCCATCGAAAACACACATACACATACAGCGACAAACAGGGCTACGAGAGAGAAAGCACCGAAACACCGAAAGGCGAAACAGGCTGTGGATTGCACGCGGGAGCAAGCGAGTGAGTGAGCGAGAAAGGCGAAGGAAAACGAAAGTAGCCGCTAGCTGGCGGAAAACCTTGCGTCTGGTGGAAAATATATTACGGTTGCCTTCGTCAGTAACGGTGGAGCTTTCACGCCGGAGGTTCAACAGGGCGATACACTAAATACACTGCACGATACGGTGCGTGCTGCTGGTATAGAGAGACGGTACGAAGAAAAACGGTTTAGCATTGAAGTACGATTCATGAAATAGCAGCGTATAGTTTGGTGACGAGTGCTACAAAGAATCCACGGCGTGCGCTCTTTCTATTGATCTTACCTGATATACATCGAGGGTAGTACATATAGCACTACTGAAGTATAACTACCGATTGGTATGTGAATAATCCCGAAGCACAGTGCAATTGAGATCGGTTAGTGAAGAGAATTTTTTAGTTAGTTTTTTTTGACAGATTTGACATTTGAATGTTAATCATTTTATCAAGAATTCTCATGCGATGGAGGCGCCTAGTGATCGACGTGAGCGGAAAATGTTATTTACAACAGAAACAGTGCAACGAATGCATTCTGCGACCATATTTCATTCTTTAATACGTGGCTTACTTGCTCTCGTGCGCTCAGTTTCTATAATCGAGTTCTTTTTAAATATTCTCGAACAATCACATCGCTGCCCGTTGGTTAGGAAAAGTAATTTACCTTCATGTGTTTTCCCGTGCACGGTAGCTAGGTACTGTTTACGATGCAGTTACATGTGTCCCGACCGTACCGTGGCAGGGCGAAAGACACAAAGCACCACGTTCATTATGGGTATTAATTGTGAACAGGGGAAGGGAAAGGAAAAAAAAACGAAAATAGAAAAAGAAACCCACCGTTAAACTTGACCACTCTCGCGCGTACATCGCAAAACGGGCGACGACGAACCGTAAATGTTGTTTAATTCTTTTCCCATCTTATGTTACCACGTTCGTGCTGCGCCAACCGAGCCAAACCGCGTCCCGCCCGACTGACCGAATCTCGAAGTCGCTCGGTTTGGCTGGGTTTATTGCTACACACCCTGGACAGGCCCGGGCGGGGGATGGATGGCATCGGATGGCCGGCGGCAGGCATGGAAATTAAAACAGAAGCATGGCGAGAGCCTCAGGTCGTCGGGCTACATGTCAACTGACGTAGCGAATAATACGAAAGCAAAGCAAAAACCCGACACACCGCGCGCAGGTAGCACGTGCACGGGCAACGGCGGCTTGTCGACGGTCCGATCGGCATGGGCATTGGTGTGACCGCTTTTCCTTAGGCCTTAGGTCTCGCGTTCGGCGTCGGTTCGCTCGTACGGTGGGGTTATTCGTAGCCTTCGACCGAATTGGTCAGTTTCGGGACGCATTTGTAATCATAATCGATCGTTCTCGAAAAGGTTAATAGCAACAGCGTGGCGTGGTACCATTTCGTTCGGCATGCGGCCCAAGTACGACGAAGGGACGCATGGGACGCGAAGTGGATTTGATGGTTTGTGTTGACCCCTAAATTCTTACGATAAAAATCAATCCTCCAGCTGTGTAAGTGTGTTCGTGTGTGCGAGTGTGTGTTTGTGTGCAGATTTTCCTTTGTTCCGTTCGCGCGCGTAAAGTTGACCCACCGTGGCCGAACACGACCCGCGCGTTTCGTCCGATGCAGTAGAAAGTTGACGCGCGTGTGTTATCATTATTACGCAAAGTGGAATATATTTGAGGCGAGTTTCCCCTCCCACCCCCCCTCTTGATGCCTTGGAAACTAACGGGGTGGCAGTGGAACAGGAAACAGTACTGCGGAACACGGTCCACCGACCGCTAATGAATGAAACACAACTCCTTCATTAGTGCGGCCGTGTGTTAACGTGGTGGACAGTTTGAAATGCGCGCGTAACGTGCGTGTAAAAAAAAGGGAAAAATGCGAAAACCATTTCATTTTGGCGCAAATTACTCCAACGAGTGCAGATATACACAGTTAGCGGCAGGCGAAATTATCGATCGCCGTGTGTTACATTCCACTGCGCGAGAAGTGATAGGACGGACACACAAACACACTGGAACACACACACACACATAAAGGAGAGAACAAAATAGCACAAACGGGAACGAACCGCGCTTTTGTACCGCTTACAGAACTAATGTCGCGTTAAATGAATGGATGCGGATACTAATTAACTAATTAAACCGCTACTGCTACACCCTCAGGGCAAAGGACGTAGGTCACGCAGCGGTACCTTTCAGCGTGTGCGTGTGGGTGAACCGCGAGTGAAGTGATAACGGGCCTATTAATAACGGAAGGGTGAAAAATATAAACCGTGAAGCAAAAACAGAAACAAAAAAAAAGAACAGCAGAAGACTAAATTAATTTGAACATCTTCGGCAGAAAGTTTGGTTTCTGCTAGACCGTTTTCTTTCCCTCCAGTCCAGTAGGCCATGCCAACGCATCTTCGCGCGCTGTGATGTGGTGAATGTGTGAATGTGAACCGAAGGAAAAACGATCACCGTCCATCATTGACGATCACGCCCTGTCGCAGCAATGAAGTGCTCTCGCGGAACGGTTTAGATGGTGCTTGGACCTGCTTATGTTGGTAAGCACCGACTGGACGCGATAGGCATCTCGAGCTCGAGTAGCTTCCGTTTTATTTCGCTTTCCTTCACCGCTCGATTGTATCGAGTGAAACGTTCGGTTTCACGTTTAGACGCACAATAGGTAGAAGTATTTTTGGAGTAGGCGTTTGATTAGAGTGCGATAACAATACGTACAAAGCTACGGATGGCTTCGTGTGTGCCAGGAATAGAACGTACACCTTGCTTCCGCACCGGTGGATATGTAGAGCGGGATGTGTTTTTAATCTGTCTGTGTTCGATTAAAAAAAAATCAAGTCTGGAATATCCTACTCTGGTGCGATTGTAGTCTTGATTTTCTACCGCTTTTGAACAGCACTCCCGCGCGTAGTATCTCGTTACCCTGCGGGTGAGGACTTGAGAAATCGATTCAAAAACAAAAAAAAAAGGTTCCCTTGTAAACAAATGCCCTTCGTTTACTCTCTCCCGCTTCCCCGCGAAATTACGATGTTTATTTGGTTTCGTTCAAATGACTTCGTTTTTTCCGCGTTTTCTCAAATGCTCAAACTCAAAGCCATATTTGCGTAATGGGCGCAAAATGTTGATCTATTCAATTTACAAACCCCTTTCCACCGCCTGCCCGGCATCGATTGATAAGCATCGCCGGTGTCCTATGAGCTTACAGGGGGAAGAAAAAAAAAAGTTTATTTTAGCCGCCCGCTCAATGGAACCGCCCGGTTCCGTAGTAATGATCTGGCGCGGGGGCAGGAAAGGGAGCTTCTCCAAATGGCCCTTGGAGATTAAATGGATGGTACTTGGCATAACTCGTGTCGCCGAGTTTTGATGGGCAGTGGAACGTCGTACCTAACCGTGCGGCGCGTGCAACGATGAAATCGATTCGCCGCTGAACCGACGGTCGAACATCGCGTACCGGTAAATGGTTGGCAGGATTAAGCGACCGAACCGGGCCCCGGGGGGAGGGGGAGGAGGCTGGAACCGAATACCGAAAGGGGCAAAGTCGACAAATGGAATAATAACGAGTTTCGTTGTGCGGAATAATTACATTACATTTTTTCGACAGTCCCGCCCGGGGTTGTGCCTGTCGTGACGGTTTTCGTTTTGCCAACGCTGACGTCACACGACCGAGCGACGGTGCGATCGGGAAAAACCCGACCTGAGCAACAGGGACAGGTAGCGTTCGTGACGCCATCGCCCGACACGGCGTGAAAAAACTGCTCGCACAGCCCGAAGGGCGCGGAACGGTTTTCTTGTCACTCTCTTTCCTAGTCGCTCCGTCGCTTTTCATCGCTGGGTGGCTCGTGGATCAATTGATCCGTGCGATCCGTGCAGGCGGAAACTGTAACCGGTCCCGTTTCCACCATCGTTTCCCGCGCCCACTCGGACGGAATCGGATCGATGCGGAAACGCTACCGGTCACCGATGACGTCATCGAGTTTGGTGATGTGGTGTTGAATGAAGTGGCCGGTTATGGTTTGGGTAGAGTAGAGTAAAATTTGTTTTCCGGGTTTAGCTGTAACAAACGGAAACACACAACCTACATAAGCTAACTACATGTAGAAAGAGGAATAGAAAGAGAGAGAAAGGGAGAGAGAACTTTGTCGCAGTTTGTGTTGGCTCTCGTGTTGCCGTTCCACTCGCCCGGTCACAGTTGTTGCAGACGGTAGTTGATGAATAATTTAGCCCGTCAATCAGCACTACTCTTCAATTATCTGTCTGTGCTGGGAGGAAAACGAGGTGGTCGTTGCCGCATTAGGCGGTGCGGGAGGGGGGCGCAAAGGTGGTTCTCGGTTCACCTTTCACTGTCGTTGTGCGACGAGCGTGTCCTATCGATCCTGTTTTTTTTTTGCATTCTTCCCCGAACGATTTCGAACGATTGTAATTACACGCGCTGCCTATAAAATAAATGCACTTCGACAGTGATTTGCGAGCATGTTCGCAGGCGCGCGCGCCCACCCACCTCCGGCAATTGCTGCGATCGAATCGATAAGAGTAAGGTGTAGAAGAAGATACGCTCACGCGGGACCAATCTACGTCGCTCTAGCTGGGCTCATTAAATTGTTACGCAAATGTTATGTTAATATTGCAATCGTTACATTTTTAAAGCTTGTTTTTGTTCGGCAACCGGCCACGTCCGGGCAGTTCCATGTGCTTAACCTACCCAACACACACTCACTTAGGCACATACGCTCCCGAGCATTCGCGGGGAGCTCCTTACTCCGTGAGTTCGAGTTTTAGTAGGTCAACCAGTCCGGACCTCGGCCCAGGGCTTAGATGGAAACGATTTTAGAAAAGATTTATGAGATTCTTGACGGTAAATTATTGTTGGCGCTGCACTGTGCACAAAACCACCCGGTCCCACACACTCACACATGTGCCACCGTTGCGCGAGAGTTGGGAAATTGATGGTTTTGCTTTTCGCCAGCGCCCGCAAGAGGCCAACACCGAGGCGACCGCCTTTCGCGGCAACCGGTGGAGGTCAATTGGAATTTTATAGCAACCGCAGGCTGCATTTGCTTCTCCCCTCAACCCGAACCCCCCCCCCCCCCGCCCCCAGCCATGGGTGGGTTTTTCCCATTTCGGGGGTATGTTTTCCTCCACGTGGGCGCGAATCGCCCGGTCGCGGAATAATTATTAGCCACCTGGTTGGGCTCGAAATGGTGACGGGCGCGGGGGGAGGGTTTTGCGATTTGACGGGTTCGTTTGGATTGAAACCGTTTACCTTGACCAATGGGGAGGAGGGCAGTGGCTGCGGTGGGCCAGCGCGGGCATGTCGTATGCCGACAAAACGCATCGCAGACAAGCAACCGGGACAAAACGAACCAGTCGGACCAACGCGGTCGGACGTTTCGCAGAACGGGCGAGACCGCGATCGTGATGTGGCCAAAGACCGCGACGGTGTTACTGCTGATCTGCTGCCTCCAGCCGCAGAACCACGTGCAGAGATGCCAGGCGCATCCGCTGGTGGTTTGCTTCCAGGAGGAAACGTACGATGACGTCACCGTGCGTAAGTGTCCGTGATTCGTAATAATGCGCTTTCGCTCAGTACCATCATCGTAATCGGCAGCTTAGGTAGCTCATTACGTGCGTCCCTTTGCTCATTTACAACACTCGAACAAGCCTATCCAGTGGGTAGGTAGGTAAAAAGTGATTAACAGTCCGCTTAGGCACCGCTGATAGGCTGATAAGTGTCGGATGTGGAGAACAATGTGTGCGAAGATTGTGTCCGACGAGCAGGTGTTGTTGGCCGGTTGTTGGCCGCGAATGGCTGATAAGCGGAGCTTGGGATCGAACTTGCGTTTGGTATCAAGCCAGGTGGACGACTGAGCCGATCAGTATCTGCTTACCCATCGATCGGGAATGTATCGTTCCGTGCGTGGTCTTTAGCAATTCAAACACATTGTGCCAGCAAAATGACCCGTTTCGGATTAGTTTTGGTCGTGCTGATGGTGGTACAAGGTAATGGGTGGTGGTGAAAAAGTGATGCTATTTAAAAAAAAAGATCGTATTAAAACATGCTAGTTCCACAGTGCTTCAAAGGATTAAAGCTCACCGATGGTTCAATGGCATTTTTCAGTAGTGTGTTGCATCGCACGCTCGACGATTAGCGGAGCGTGATTACAAATGATTTTTCACATCACAATATCTTATCAGTGCATCGTATGGTGAAATAAGTCATTGACAAGTGTTTTGGGGCAAATGGAATGCTGACCCGTTGCAAAACGTGTCTGCTCCTCCCGTGAATGGGTGATTTAATGACGCAGCTAGTTACCCGAATCTACAACAATGTCTAGAGTAAAAAAAAAAAACAATTGAGTTCATCATGATGCGGACATTTTTTTCTGCTTGCGATGAAATTATATTACTCCGAAAGCTTATAGTGGCTAGTACTAGAACGGGCGAAAAACAAGCACACCTTTAAGTGGGGAGGGGAGAAAAAAAAACAGTATCGTAACCTTACTTTCCGCTAATGTGATAGGTTAGGCGCTTGATATTTTGTTGTTTTTATTTTGGCCCATGCATAACCTCCCATTATCAGCATTCTGTCGCCGTGCGCCGCGTCCGTGTATGCTTTCGTGACGAGCGCTCGTAAAACGTAACGTCCTTTGCAGCCTTGAAATCATCCTCGCTTTGGCACGAGTGCGCTCGTATGTCTGTGTGTGTGTTTGCCTTCGTCAAAATCGTTGAAGACCGGTGTTAGAGTCCCGCACCGGCCGAAGGCCAATATATGCTCCTCCATGGAATGGTGAAATGTTCACCATGATGAAGGCGTTTCGAACTGAAGCCATGCTGGGTGGCGGCACGGTTCGGCCCCAACGGCTTGCTCTGGCTAATAATAACAGAACGGCTGTCGTTCCTGCCCACGGGGTGAAGCCATCGGAACCGTCGTCGCGGTTGCGGTTGTTTCTGAACTCCACGAAAGCACTAGAACTCCAATTTCGCACGGTGCCACAGGCAAGAGTCTAACCCAGCTTCACTTTTCACGCTTTCTCCCTTTTCCGCAGGCTCCCGTAGCATCATATGGCCATGCGAGAACAACAGCGACTGTAAGGCGGAGAACTCGCACTGCTCGATCTTCGGCTACTGCCAGTGTCCGGCAGGTTATGTCTTTTCGACCGATGTCACGCGCTGCCTACCGGAGTCCGCGTATGGCGTAGCGTGTCAGGAGGCGGTCCAGTGCTCTCATATGCTCACCGGTGCCAGGTGCGAGGCCGGCGTTTGCACCTGTGACAGCGACTACACGTACGTCCGCGGCCGCTGCCGGAAGCTGGTCGATCTTGGCCAACCGTGCAGCGACGATATCGATTGCTTCTTCAGCCACAACCGGGAGGCGGTCGTGTGCCACCGCGGGTCCTGCGAGTGTGCGGACGGGTTCTACCGGCGCAGCAGCAACGTTTGCCGGCGGCGTGTGACAAGTGAGTTTTCGGTGCGGTTCGGGCTTGCTGCGACCGATTTCATACACACTGATGATGAAAGTTATCCGGCCGCAACCGCCACAGTGGCAGATATTCAATCAACTGCACCAGATAGGAGGATTCACAGCGATGCACAGCGATTGGATGGCGTTTGTAGATTGGGTTGCGTTTGTGGAGAGCGGGTTCGCAAGCCGCTTGAAAAACAATGGTCGTGGATACGCCAAAGTGGGTCAGTTGGTTTGCCGTTTGTGGTTTCGGTTTTACCCAAGCCTTGTCTTGGAGACGACTGTTTGACGACAAATCTCAGTTTCATGAATCCAATTACGTTTTATAGAAAGTAAGAAAAAAAGAGGTGCTTTTCAGGTATCAGAGATTATATCAAAAGTAGATCAGAAGGAAAGCCTAAGTAAGGGAAGCTCATGAGACAAGATAAGATTTAAGAAATCATATTTTTGATACGACATAGAATGTTTGTGACTTAGTATTATGATATATTACTTAGTATTATGATATTTACTCTAATTTCATAGGGTAATTTTAATTTCATAACTTTTCAACGATCTTAAATATGTGAAATGCCAATGTATCTTTTGCAAAGAAGAACAGAATTAACAAAACAATATAATCAATCGTTTATTTATCGATACTAATCTTCGCCCTTAACACATGTACACTCTGCAGATGGTGAAGAATGCCTTGTGCACCAGGACTGTGACGGGGAGAATCTGCAGTGCGTGAACCAGGTCTGCACCGATGCGGCACAAGCACAAACCAAAACCTTCCGTGATGCAGCCGTACAGACGGCGGAGGCCGCGGAAAAGCCAAACGAGACGGAAGGGCCACCGTCGAAAGCGGTCGGTCCGGATGGGCCGGAGATGCGCGACGCGGAAACGAACACGGACACCGGAAACGGCAAACGCGTGCAGATCAACACCAAACGCTCGGCTAGCGACTGTGAGCGATGCCGCAAATGTGAGTTTGTTGAAGGGCGTGAATGGCAAGAGCAGAGGGTTGGAGTGATGAATGCTTCTACGGCTGTTTCCAGTTGGCGATCCCTGCCTGGACGAGGGCGTCGAGTGCCCGGAAGTGCCTTACTCGGTGTGCCGGATGGGCCAGTGTCACTGCAGGGAGGGCTACTACAACAAGGGCGGCCGGTGCATGGCCGAGATCGGCGAATACGCACACGACGGGCAGTACTGCGAAGCGGATATGAAGTACTCGAACGGCCGCTGTGTCTGCAGAAATGATCAGTTTTACGAACCCAACATGCGCGCCTGCCTGAAGCGTAAGTAAGCAAGTCGTAGTGATGCTACGGAAGGTGTGTTTTAATGCTAATGCTCCATTGCAGCCGCCCTCGGCATCGGCACATCCTGTACCCAGCAGAGCCAGTGCTCACCGTACGGTGCCTACTGTCCGAGCGTGTCGCCGAAACGATGCACCTGCTACCCGTACGCGGAGTATGACGAGGCGAGGCAGCTGTGCGTCGAAAAGGACGGCTACGAGGCGTACTGCGAGCGGGACGCTGACTGCAAGCTGGCCAACACGCGCTGCTCCGGTGAGCATACGTGCGTCTGCAAAACCAACTACTTCTTCGTCGACGAGCGGTGCAAGGCGGTGAAGGGTGCCGAGTGTGAGACGGAGTCGGACTGCGCGTTCGACGAGGCCGTGTGTCGGTCGGCCAGCGGCTCGGACGACGGGGAAGGAAGTGTGGCACCGAGCGAACCGAAGCAGTGCCACTGCAAACCGGGACACTTCTACCAGGCGTCGAACAATCGGTGTCTGAAGGAGGCGGAACAGTACGGGGACGAGTGTAGCGTGGACGAGCAGTGCCAGCCGCTGCTCGGTGAGCTGGGCCGGTGCAGTGACGGCAAGTGCCAGTGCAACGAAAACGAGCACCACTTCAAGGACGGAAAGTGCAACAAGAAAGTTGGTTAGTGAGATGATCGGGTCAGCTCGGTTGATTTTTTTTTTGGAGTGACGACGAGTTGACGACTAATGGTGTCTGCTTTCTCTCCCCCATGCCACCGTTCCGTTGTAGCGCTTGAATCGCGCTGCTCCAAAACCAGCGAGTGCTTCGTGGAGGACGAACAGGACAATGTCGAATGTCGCAATTCGGCTTGTCAGTGTAAGTTTGACTACTCCCCGGACGTGGAGCGCCAGAAGTGCGTTAGACCTAGTGGCAAAAGTAGGAAATCGTTTTCAATGCTTGCTCGCAGCGAACGTCGCCGCTGGATGCGATACTATACCACTTCTGCTGTCTTTCCCTCTCGCCGCAGATTCTTCCGATCGCCCCAGCGCCCTGAAGGTGATTACACTCATGCTTACCAGTGCCGCCGTGCTGATTACGGGTTCTGCTCTGCGGGATGCATACTATGCCTGAGGGCGTGAAGGCCAATCGAGCTTCGCCGTGGCGACACGTTGATGTACGGCAAATTGGAGAAAACCCGACTATTAAATTGTACTATCGTTTCGTGAAACTGTGCTTTATTTATTACTTTCTTCTCCGACCTGTTGTGTTCTCCTGTACCGAGTGCAACGCTAGCGTTTGAGCGCAACTAACGAACAGCAATACGGAATACACTATTTATACACCAAATTGCCCAAACATTGTACACCACTGCAATATAAACTCGTTACGCGTACGCAATAAGGGTGAGCTAGTTACCGGGATCGTGCACGTGTTTGTATATGCTTGAGAAGCAAAAACAAAAACAAACAAAAAAAAACGAATCGGTTGTCCCGCGAGCCACGAGCTAGTAATCGAACAAATAGCATGTAACGATGAAGATAGACCTTTACTACAAATGATAATAAAGCAATATGTGCGGCCTCTGTAGTGGACTGTTGCCGTTGGTTTTTTCATTGATCCCTCTGTGTGTGTGCTTTTAATTCTATTGGTTAAAGAAATCGTCGAAATATCGCTTAAACTATGCATACATGTGAAAATAAGTGATAATTTTTAGTATTTAGTACGTCTGCTATAATATTTTTGATGTAACGAACGTGAACGACGAGAGCGTTTTAAATATTATGGTACCTCTTAATGTTATAGCAAACTCAAATCGAGAAACTTTACGGGAAAAGCTCTTCGAAAGCTCACCAGAATGAAAATCCATTTTTACGTTACACACTGCAGTCAAAAGGCGTGAGATCGAAATTTGACTACGGGTTGCTTAACGAAGCTAGTGTATGTTTACGAAAATAGCATAAATTTATAAATCACCCAACTATTCCATCTAGATAACATCTCCGCGCGCACCTCATTTGCTCGCCCATTAGTGTTTCTTCCAACCACTTTAGCATTCTTCACCCATTAGTTCCAATGAGCTTCTGCTTTGTTCCAAGCGTATCGTAAAAGGCTCGCAACAGCGAGACACTTCCGGTACGAGCTTGCCGTTTGACGTCACCGTTTTCGTGGCTTCCCAGGACAGGCAAACGCTGGGGACGCGAACTAACGTTATTAAGTACCCGGTCCACCGCCCATGAGGCCCATCGGTTGGTACCGTCAGCACTTCCGCCTGTTCAAGGTGAAGGAACGCGAATGAAGCCGCTCTACACTGTGTTCCTTGCTTGTGTTGGCGGTGGGAGATAGAGTCGATTTTGGTGGAACTTATTTCCGCGTGCCTTGTGCGTGACCGAGAGATGACGGTGGGCAATCATATAGCGCTTATGATGTCATTAGCAGCGCTAACACATTCGGTACGTTGCTAGCGCAGGATTCTTCCGCGCAGGTCTTCACAGCGAAATTAAAAATCCCATCAACCTGGTTAGAAACCAATCACTCTATCGAGACACACGACGGTTACGAATGAAGCCTTTTACGCTCAACCCGGTCGCTGGCCGATGATTTATAACGCTTTTAGACGGGTAAACGGGAAATGGGTGCATGTAGTAGGCTCGTATAATCGTCCAGGAAGCATAAAACGGCGATAGTAAAAAATAAGTATTTATGAAGCTTTCAAGCATGCATCGAGAACAGGCCAAAAGAGTGTAGTAATTGTTTTTTTATTCCTACGGTTTTTTTTTCTCACAATGCGCTTTCATCGGACGCCTCTCGGTGAAGCCACAATTTGCAAGCCTAATAACTATTACTGCACGAATGGCACAGTTTTGCGTTTCTGGTCGGGTGTCGGGGAAGGTTGGGTGATTGTTAAAAAAATGGGTCACAACGGAAAGGAAATCACGATACCTCGGAACGGTGGAACAGAGTAGCGGATCCCTATCGTGCTATCGCGATTAAAGGAAGGATTTTAGCAGAAATTGGGTCACCGACAGCGTTCACGCGAAAGGGCGACTTGTAGGAACAGGGAAGGAAAAGGCTTGCAGGTTCGTTGATTTGTTTAATTGGAAAAGACAACCACAAATCGTTCCGGTTGGTTGTGTTAACAGGTTTTTTTTGTAGCTTTCGTGAGTGAAAACATCATGCTGTGGTGTTGAATTACGGGTGCAGGAAAAGGGCAAGGTTGAGTTTTCTCCAGAACAAAAACTAACTCATGGGCGAGGCCTGTCTGTTGATCGAGGTAACCATGAATGCAGAGCGTTCGATCCTTCAACGGAAGCACACTTTGTTTGAATATTGGACTGGTTTGGGTGACGTTGGTAGAGCAGCGTTGATGGATTAAACGTTAATAATTGATGGAACACTCGGTAAACTACGAGGGAATTGCTGCTGATTCGTTATTAAAAATCCAATCAATGCAGATACAGTGAACATTGAATGTCAAGACCGTGAAGTAAATTTACTGAGAATCAACTTCAAACAATGCCGAACGTGTATTCGCCAACAGGTATTGTTTGTGTAGGTAGCGTTAAAACTACGGGAGCAAGTTGTTTAAAACCCATTTCCAAGAACTGATCGATATTTCTGGCCACACCCGAGGCCTCCGAAGGGCGGTGCAAGTACGGGCGCATCTTCACGGACACTGTTGATGATGAGCATGTTGAAGTGATTACCCACCAGGCGCCTCCACCGGACAAACCCGGTGGGCGAGCAGGAAGCAAACTTCACCGCGGCGGGAGCGTCGTCTCGTGGTCGTGATCGTGGTCGGGGATGCATTATCAGCATTTTGTCCGAGCGTTGCTATCGTTGGAAGAAGCCATTTTAATTTGAATGTGGCGTGACCTTTCCATCCTTCACCACAAACTCGTTCGCCTGCCGGCTCGGTTCCGCTCTTTTAGTGCCTTCCCTCACGTTGCTCAACGACGCTGCTCTAGCCTTTTTGGGCTAGGCGGGTACTTTGGCGTGCACGATTCCGTGTGACCAGTCCACCAATCACGGTCAGCGAAGGCAATTAAAACCACCGGTGGAGGTAAGTGTGCTGCAGATACGTGCGTTATCTGGTGGTTTTTCATTTGCTTATTATATTTGGGGTGAGAGTGTGAGTGTTTGCTTTTTTTGCCGTTTTAGTTGTAAGCCAAACGAATGAAAAAAAAACTGTCTCATTTTAAGAATGAATGCCACGTGCGCACCCTATGATAAATGGTGTAATTAGATAAAATACCATGGAACGGTTTGATGTTTGTTTCAACGAAAGCAAAGCAAGGCAAATAAAAGGGTCCCAACCAAATATTCTGTCGGCGATATGGTGCAGTAATTGCAGAATCGTAAACAAAAGACGGTTGGGATACTCAATTTTTTTAACTATTCATCAGCCGATCTTTTCTCCAGTGATACTCGTAACGTTCGGGCTAGGACATTAGACTCCCGTTTCTTTAGACAATCGATTTGCCCGATCCCAAGCAACCCGTTTTCCCGCGGTAAACTGTTTCTTTGTTGATGCAGCCACGAGCGAGGGTGGTAAAATTTGTTTGGTGTTTCGTTTCGTCAACGAATAAATGCTCGGCCCTCGCTCCTACGGGCAGGGGTATTGTTTTGTCGATTTTCGGTTATTTATATTCGTACCAATTTCCGTACCGATGTTTTCTCCGGGCTCCCGGTGCATCGAATGGTAACGAATGGAAGCACGTGGCGATTTTTCTGACGTGATTCCGTGTCAATGTTTCGTTCGCGCGATTGACGAGCTTATTGCCGGGCGGTTTTGGAGGTGGAATCCATCGTCTAGTGCACTTTACTGTCGGTTGGTTTTTCTTTTGCCGATTCCTGGCAACGAACATCGATGTTTTATTGTGAGCCTATGTGGGCACACATCGAGCCTTCTCTTGAGAGGCGGATTGTTCTGCAGCAGAAAAACCAAATACTATGCAAGAAAATTCAATATTTGTGTTTTTTCTTGTATAGTAAATCTAAAGTATTTAGGCATTTATTATGAAATTCCTGCAATCGTAATAATCAAACAAATGAATTAGAAAGGTGACAACAATAATTCAAAATAATAAAATAAAAAAATAATCTGACTTTTTATTTCGAAAAATAACTGAAAAATACTTTCTACAGAAAACTCTCTCGTATACTTCTAAAGTTTAATGTGAGTTGTGGAACTAAAAGAAACAAATAAAAGTATTAGAAAAAATGACAAAAATAAGTGTAAAGCACGTTAACTATTTTCCCCACAAAAAAATTAAAAAAAACCACAAGAAAAGGGGTGTGTGTGCGCTCCCAATTACAGAATAATCGTTGCGAAACAGAACCGCAAACTGACCGAAACATCATAAAGCATCAGTTACTGTTATTTGTTGGCCTAGTACCTCGTAAAACGTCCATAAACTGAGGCGCACCACTGCTGAGGCAGTCTGAAAAATAACTCACCTCACCGGCCAGCGGGGCGTACCGGGCGTATAAATCTCCATCCGCGACAGGTCCGAGTCCATCCGAGAAAGAATCCATAACGAGCCGTGTCCATACAACCATCGAACGCTTCCACCCCGCTTTAGTTCGTGGCCGTGGGATTCAACTGGTAAAGGCTAAAAAGATTAACCTTTCAGGTAGTGGTGCGCGTATCGGGGCCCGCCCGGCTTTTGGCCCGTGGATACGACCATTTTGTCCGCGTGTGTGCAAGCCAATCCTTCGGGTGGGGTAAAGCTTCGCATGTTTAAGCCCAATAAGATATGCTTCATCACACTTACACGGGGAGGAAATCGGTCAAACGGGGTGGTTTGAATTGAAGTGATACGAAGCGGTTGCTGATGCGATGGTCTTCGTCCGTCCCGAGGTGTCCGACCACTTTCGGCGAGAGAATACTTATCTTGCGCAAAAAACTCCGACCGCGTCATTATACCCCGGTTTCCCTGTGCCTCTTTGTGCTTTTATATTTCGGGAAACTTTTGCTCCGTTGCCTGACTTCCGGTCTCCGTCCGGTGGGCCGTGGGTCGGTGGTCGATTGTCAAATGTCACCCGACCGAGCCACACTCGCTGTCTATCAAGCGTAGCGTGATTGATCGTACGCTCGGCGGTGTGCTCTCGCGAGTTCCTCGGTTCTGATTTGCAAATTTCAAACATTTCCGTCCGACCGGTGCCACTTGGCGGGCGTTGCTGGGCTTCCTCCTTCCCATGTGCAAACAAAGGCTCCCCTTCCACGCGGGGCGTTAAACTCAAACGGCGCACGTAACAAGCGAAAACCCCAAGCAGTGGGTATCCAGGAAGGCGGAAAGGTCTATAAAACTAAAAGTTTTATTGTTACGCTACCCTGTACGGCTCTGCGCTTCCGACGCATTTTCACCCGTGGGGAGGGCAAAGCATGCCGAGGGCGATAGGCGCGACCTCTTACGGCTAGCCCGGTGCGGGGAGTGATACAAAAAATGCCCACAAAACACGAACGCCAAGAAAGCAGGAACCGCATTCGCACATTCTTCCCTGGAGCGGGTCCGGCAAAGCAAAAATCAAACCCGAACGTCGGTGCGCGAAAGTTGTCATTAGACGAGAGTGGCCTGAAAAGTGGACGTGCGAGCGGGTGCGTCGGGGCGTCCGGGACCATGATGATGATTCAGCGATGAGGAAGGCCGAGATTGTATTTATAATTATGCTGCCCACCTCGCGAGGCGTTGAAAATTCGCTACCGTACGGCGCGCCGATGGAGACGGTACGGTGTATTTGTTTACTATAAATACACTGGCACGGTGGGGTTCGTGACGTCCCGCTCGCACAGGTGTTGATGGGTGTTGTTTGGCAACCAGGCTGTGGAAGGCTGGGGTTAGGCTGTTCGCACTGTCTTACTACGGGACCCGCGAACCCGCGCCAAACAGAGACCACTAGCTGGGGTCTGGATCGATCCCTCCAGGCTCGGTCGGCATTCGTCCTTCGAGTGGCTCACCTTTACCTAGTGGTGGTGGTGGTGGTTCCTAGAGCGAGGAGAAGGGGAAGAGAAGGTTGGCCAAACGTCGCAGCCAAAACACGCAAACCTGCTCTTAGAAGTCGTGGGGAGCCGTGGATAGTATCCCAAGAAGTCTCTACGTTCGAAGCAACCCTCGACGCTTGGAGGAACTGGGTGACTTGGACGTACGCTCACTTCGTTACGGCACTCGCCACGGTTCGGTCGCATACTCGAGTACACGCCGTCAAGTTCCGGGCAGTTGTGCACCAAGGCAAGAATCTAGTTCACGTTCCGTGGGATTCCAGTGGGAGACAGAGCTGCGGAATTTCGCTACGCTTACGCGCGTGCCACTAGGGCAGTATGGACGCTCCGCGGGTGGTTCGCTTGTGAAGTAGCAGTACCGACGCGCTCCAAAAATATCGCCGTGTACATCGCGTCCAGGTCCGGGTGCTAACCTGTAGGATTAACCGCGCGGAAGTGTCTCGTTGAGCGTTACGCGGCTTCTTTGTGTCACCTGCACGGTGGAGAAATTGTACCATTTCCGGCACAACTCGCAGCGCACGGATAAACGGGTGCTTAACGCTGCAGGTAGTGTCTGACCGGGGCAGCAGTGTAGGCCGCGAACACCGCAAAACCCAGAAGCCATGGGTCCACTCAAGCAAATGACACATTGCGGAAGCATAAGTGCACTGTTCGCCGTGTTGATCATGCTGTTCGGCGTCAGCTCGTCGGCGTTGTCGACGTTCGGGAAGTCTAACACGAATCAACAGGCAGCGCCAACGCCACCGCCGGGTAAGATTCAATGTTGTATGTGGCGGCACAACTACAGCTGAGTTGTTTTACGTTCTGGCTGGTCCCTCCTAAGTAGCAAAAAGAGACTAAAAGTGTCAAAGCGGAACGGTGATTAATGACTGAGGGATCCGTAAATTATTCGCTTTAGTCTTCGATAATCACAAGAGGTCGTCGCGACGAGCAGTGTGACTTTGAAGGAATAAGGGTCACCAGTCAAGGTCTGATAGAAGTTGGAATAATGTGATTTTGGGTATCCTTTCAGTTACCATATTAGGTATGATCACGTTCGAAAACTAACAAGTAAATTGTTGTAAAACATCACACACTGATGCTTAATGCTTTCACATGAGCAGACCGAAATTTGAAATAAAATGACTGCGATGTGAATTTATTCTAGAAAGTGTATCACATTTAGAGGACGTAACAAATTTGGTATTTAAAAATGGAGTGGAGCTCAGTGAAGAATATTTATAGTATTTAAACATCGCTCTAGATGGTTTCTTGAATTTGTGAAAAAATAACGATATTATGTTTGCTGATATTATGTTTATTTCTTGTATTAATTACCGTAATGAAAACAAACCACCTTCGAAAGGATGTTCCATTCTCTTTATACAGATGATTCTGTAATGTATGTCAAAGGTGAACAGGTTTTTCTTCAGCTGACAGACCAAGTTTGTACTGAAAATAAACGTTAATATACTGCAAATTATTACTTTAATATTAGCCTAAAATAAAATAATTACAAGGGAGGTTTTCTTAGCTATTCCATCACACAATGATGGTATAATTTCTTTGCTATTGAATTCTGTTATTGATAAAGGTTTAAAACAACATAATTGTAATTCACGATATCTTGAAATGTGTAGCGGGCAAGTTGAAATCATATGAATCTGAAATAATGAATCAATCACATAAATAGACTTGCAGACGAGTGCAAGACGACTAATGGAGATGGTTGGGAAAATAAACCAGTATGTTCTAGGTGGGCTGGGAAAAGATACTCGTTTAAAATAGATATACTCTAACATCAATCACAAATTAACACCGAAAACGGTTGTAAAACATATGGCGCAATCTTTTTGAAATGAATGTTGAAAAATGTATGGAATGCTTCGCAAAGTTATAAGATTGATGCTAGCGTTATGCTACTTCTTTGTTTGTTGTATGTTATCGTGGTCAGTTTATAATCTAAATCATGATTTTCTACTTTAATTAAGCTGTCAAGAGTAAAACCCGAAGCTGAGATATTTATTAATATCTTGTATAATTAATAACGTTGCCTGTTATTATCTTCGTTAATCATTGCAGTGTTACTTTCCATTCTTCGGGTGATAAGTTTATTTTTATACATTCTGTTTCCTCAGAACATAGAACATTTTGTTTGCAATTTGTAGATATGAATGCTAATCACTTTTCGCAGCTCAATTAGCCTGACGGTTAATTAAACTGTTGATTTATCTAGTTTCAGTTATTTGAGTATGACTGACGCACTACACGAAATTCTACGAATGCTGACTTCTAATCAGACGCAAATATTTTTTTCATTACAAAAACAAAAACTTCCTCACCAATTCGTATCCCGCCTGTGCGTGTCGCTAATTCACTTCTCAAAAATGACATGAAATGAAACGAAGATTATTTCTTAATATCCCCTCCTCCAAAGCCGTCATTTGCTGCTAACCACAAATTATTAGAGTCTACCGCCTGAAAAGGTCAACATTTGGGTAGCTCAGAAGGAAAAGGGAGATTTTTTGCAAATACGCAAACTTCAGTTTTGCCATTCAACATGTGTTCCGAACTGGGTGCGGCTATCGAAATGGATTATTTCCATTTGCTTCTATTGAAGCGTAAAAGCTTTAATCGGCTGTAATACACGCACCAAAGCTGAAAAAAGGGCACAGATTATGATTACGGTACTGCTAGTGGCGGGCCCGGAATGCTCTTTATTATATGGACACAATTATATGGGAGGAAAAAAAACATACCGGAGACCCGTTCGATCCGTGCGCGTGAAAGCTTTGTTTCTTCATCTGTTTCGGTCGCGCCTCGTAAAAGGGCGGCCGTTTGTGCAGGTGTGCGTGCGCGAATCCGTTTTCGCGGCAAAGGATGAACTCGTAACAATGGAAGGAATTCGTTTCGGCACATTCCGTGCTTTGCTGAAAGCATGTTAATGAATGCGGACGTCCTCGGCACGGCATTGGGCTCGAAGAGGACATTCCCATTCCGGCATGGGCGTTGGCACATAAATTCGGGTGAGCTTGGGGGTACTTTCGTGCGCAGATAATATCAACAAAAAAAAAAAGGAAAATACTCCACGATAGCGAGAGTTTTTGCAACGATCCTGCTTAAATTAGGTTATTCGTTAGCATTAACGTGAGACAGTGCAGAATATCGAGCCCGTATAAACCATATGATCTTCCCTTCAAGTTTCTCTCTTTCGCGCCAAGCTCTAATTGAGGTAATAGACTTGCCAATGGCTCCACCAGTATAAATACCGAATAATTGAATACAAATTAACAACACGTTTTGCATAGCATGGTTAGTGGGTTCTGCGGCTCGTAACCGCAGGCACGTGCCTTTCGCAAGCTAACGAGAACGATCAACAGATTGGCGGTTGGGTTGGTTGGTCTTTGTCCTGGAAGTTGTTGGTTGTCGCCGGTAGAAGGCAACCAACGCCTAGCGGGATTATGAAGAAGGTGAAAATTTATGGTCTGTTCGAACGTTGACAATCGGGCCCAAGCAGGCAACCTGGGAGGAAGCAACTTGGCTAAAACTATGTGAAAGCACCACCTGAACCACCTTCGAGCAGTCCGTCGTGTGCCGAGTCACACCTCGCGCGGGTTTGGTGCGAGCTAGGTGTTCGAATTAATAGCACGTTTATCGAAATCTTGATAAACCACGGCGGGAAACGGCGTTCGAGCTAATTGAAACAATCGACACGGTCGATCGTGTAATGTAAACGATTGCTTACAGGTGGTACCGGCGATTGGATATTGCCACTTTTATTACCGATTGAGTGGGTGCGATTGTTGCCTGTTACAAGCTGCTTGTTTATGGATACGAAATGAGCAAATAGAGGTACGGAGAGCGAATCATTATGCTGAGTTACTGGATTTCTTTCCGCTTTACTTATCGTAAAACGGTTGATATTCTCACAAATTACTCATTACAATTTTCTATAACACCAATGCAAGGCATAAAACAGTCAAATTTGTTTAATTGAGGTTTTATTTATAAATGGTTCCATTGAAAGATCTTTTATGTCGTTTGTATTGCACTCTCTCCAAGTCTGCTATCAAAAGCACTGTCACACTATAAAATTCAAATCAGAGTTTCAATGTGGGTGAGTCACTTACTCAACTTCAACTCAACTGACTCAATCAAAGAGGCTTGTTGAAAACAGTTAAAAGGAAATACAATCTCTCTCATTCATAAACTGGTCTTGTAAGGGTGAATGCATTGGTATGATTTACTCCCGTCACTTTTCCCATTACAAATTCCAATGTACTGTCCGACCGTTCGTAATGCTAAGATGCGTGAACAATCTTCTCCATTCATTAGCGTTCTCCATTCCTGTCACCATTATAGGTTGTAGCGGTTGTTTGTATGATCGGTCGATTTTGATGTCGATGGATGTTGAGTTACTACTTCCATACGTCGGTAAATGGAATTTCTTTTATTTATATTTGAAGTTCAATGAGACGGAATTGGCTGAGAACCGGGGAAAGAGTTGGAGAGAGGGAGCAAAAACAAAACGAATTAAAAACCTAAAACAGTTGGTGTACTATTTTTTAATTTCTATTTTATTCAAATCAATTAGGAAAAAGCCGAAAATAGTCTGCTTGATGTCTTTTTACTCCAAATTCGTCTCAAAATAAGAAACGATACATTTGACCGTAATATTTAAAAGGGATTTTATTGACCAAATTAAAAAAAAAACATAATATTGGTGACGAATTTTTACTTGGTGATAGTTAAAATTATTAATCCTATCTACCTTCGATACTGCTGCATTTTGGGAAATAATCTTAAGAATTTAGTTTAGTCATGAACGATCCTACAGTTGATTTTAACTAGACGGTTTCATTTGAAATTAACGTGTCATTAAATTTCACCACTCGTTTCTCTTATTGAGTTCTTCTTCTCATCACATGGGTACCGTACTCTTGACCTTTAACATTCATCGCTTTTCCCGTAGCCTCGATAAGAGCTTGGGCAAGGGAAAAGGCCCTACCGCAAGCGGTCGTAAACCGTGCACGAAGCGCGATCATGAACCACCTTGTTGCACATAATGAAGGCTATTTTAAGTTCCTATCACTCACACACACGCACACACTTACAAACGGCTAAAAACTCACTGAATTATAGGCATGACCGTCCAAGACTGGCAATGGCTGGAGTGAAGATAAAAAACATGCATATTCTCCACAACCTGCTTGCGCCTTTATCATTGATTGTCATCAACCGCGAAGGGCGGCACGGCTTGCGAACGAATCAAAATGGGCGACCAAACTGTAACAAAGAAAAATTGGTTTGAAAATTGCTCAAAATATAACGACGAACAAAGGCGATGCAAAGGGCAGGTCCGTGGTCACAAAAATGAAAAAAATGTACTGTCGAAGAAAAATTAATCCCTTGCAGTCGCTACCTGCAGCCCCCGTTCGCAGTCGTCCGCTTGGATTTTGTCGGATTTGTAATTGTGGCTAGGCACGGAACGGTGCTAGCACTCGTTATTTGGGAAGGCGTACTAAAACCCCCTTCCCGGGGGTGCTGTTTAGTGCATCTTTCTGCACTATTATCCTTTCACCGAATGCTGCTCACGGTCGCATGGCCTGTAGAGTAGCTAGTCCACTACTCAAGCAGCTCAATTCCTATAATAATAGTTGTAGTAGACTTGTTTTATTAGCGGGCTCACTGCTAGTTTCAGTGAAGTGTCTTATTATATGTGACATTTTCAACTCATACTAATGTTCTTATCTTTCCCCACACAGTGGTAGCCAAAAGCTGCACCAACCATGGCGATTGCAGTACGATACAGAACACCAGCTGCGTTATCGATCCGATCGATGATCGCATGCGATGCCTGTGCGGTGACTTCAAGGCACCGGTCAATGGATTATGCTCTGCCAAATACAAAGGTAAGCACCCAACAAACACAACCCAGTTGATCCGGAAATTAGAGCCAGTTTCAGTAGCATGTACGGCCCTTGTTTACTGCTAACCCCGGGGAGCGGTAACATTCTGCGAAACAACCACATGCAACAGATCCGAGCACAAGGGAAGAGGATTTGCTAGTTGGAAAAAAAATTGATAGGTTTCAAAACTGAAAGTCCTCCTCCCCGTGAGGGGTGAGAACGGGCCGGTTCGAGCGGTGACTTGCGTTTGTGTAATAAATTTGTCGAAAACTTCCGCTTCGCTACTGAGGCCGGCCTAACCGTCGTGATATTGGCTTCTTCGTAGGGTTGTACGTACGTTGATTTAGCTAGATACAGCACCGTTTCACATACACAATCCACGTAAATTCTTGTTACATGAGCGATGGGGGACGGCTTGCACGGCTATGCACATAGCGGGCCATTGAGCCCAGGATGTTGCATGTTGCATGACCTTAGGTGGAGTCGGTAGTATGAACTCGCTTCTACTGTACGGAAAAAAAAGAAAACTAGCCTCTAGTGTTACGTGACTCGATCTGCAGCAGGATAAAGTGGATTTAATATTTTTTTATTTACAAATGATGAACACCTTTTTGTCATTATATGTCAGAATTGCTAAGTCACGTTTAGTTTTAAGCTGAAGGTTACACGCCACACTTGGAGCAGAAATTTTATTTTAGTTTTGCAGGCATCGGCCCTTTTGGCAGCTTTATATTGTGAAGTGCGTAAATTTCTCATTCTGTTCTTTATTTGTAAGCAGTACCGAGATGGCATGTCCGTCGTACGAAGCAAAAAGGATCCTTTAATGCTAACTAAGCTCTAAGTTGTAATGATTTATGGCATCCTTGAGTTTCCGGTTTGCGAGCAGTTCACGTTTTATCTAAGATTTTGCGTGCGTGTGTACGTTGAGCAAGCAAATAAACATGTTTAACTATTTATTTCTTTCGCAGGCCTACGCCATCTGTGTGCTGACTCGGCTCAATGCGATTACGGCATGATGTGCGCCATTGAGAACGCGACCAAACCGACCACGACGCTCGTTACAAGCAAAACCTTCCTCACCAGCAGCATGCTGAACAGCAACGGAAACAACACCTACAAAGTGTGTCTGTGCGATGAAGAGGCTGAATTTTTCGAAAATAAACACGAACATCACTGCAGCGGCACGATGATGACTGTCATCTCGGGAGCACTAATCCCGATGATGACGTTGTTCGTGGGGCGATCGATTGCCAGCCTGCCGATCAAACGCTGGAACTCGTTGCTTTAAGAAATAGTCATACCACAAATTCTCTAACGCTAGAAGTAACAACAGACGCAGCGCACCTGGACAAATATGAAATAGTGGCGAACAATTCATGCAGAGAAAGCTTTGCAACGTGCTATGTGAGCTAGACGGTCGATAGGTTAACCGGCACCACATGATAAATCCGAATTTCATGTCCCAGCACCAAATAAGCCTTACTAGCGTAGTGTAATCAGCGTGCGTGTGAGAGGCCTGCAAAGTTATATGCTGGCAATGAACCAAAACTATATTTGTTTAGATGAAGTATATTTCCAAACCACTAGCGCACCGCTGAAGCAAAATGCCTTATCATGTTAAAGTAATCGTGAAAAGAAATTTTAAAATTTATATCGAACCAATCGGAACGAAACACTTCTAATCAAAAAACCATTCAAAAAGAGACTTTTTCGCTTCGTTGTTCAAAATTTTATCCCTTTAGATATGAATGTTTCGGATACAAAATTTAAAAAAACATTTTAAGTGTAACATAACAAGGCAATTCAATGTTACTAGCGGCAGCGGATGAGACGGCAGCCATCAATCTATAGGGTTTATCAAGCATGTACATAATGTTCTGCAATTTTGCGTCATTTCCGGTATTTTATTCACGTAACGAAAGGTTCACATGGATGTATACAAGCATATTTTATAGCGACAGTAACTATAACTCTTAATGATATATAAAATAGGGATGTAAAAGTAGTTGACTTTCTTTATTTTTCCCAAATAAAACAAACGCTTATGATGAGCTTAGAAGCGATCTATTTGTGCTTGAAGTCAATAATGTGTGATCTAGAATGAGGGATAGTAAGAATCGAAACATACAAGTACATAAATGATGTAGCTGCTATTTTATGCCATAGTCTTAAAAACTGTACATGACATAACCAAATTTAGTCGTAACCGACGCACAAATCAAACCGATTGGTAGAATTACACTTTAGCAACATGATATAAATCTATGAGAACAGAATGTACTGTAGAGTGAAATGTTATTTGAATAAATTTATTTCATCTACGTACGCTTTTTAGCTGTGCTTCGCGCATAGAAGTGCATTTTTAACTCGATAACAGTAATGTGCAGTGAGCAACAATAACAATGATGTTCCATTTCCAAGGAAGAATGTATTTTCAAGGTTTGTATGAAATTTAGTTGTTAATTCGATTTGAAATTTTGACACATTCCCGAAACTATCTTTTATAGAATTATGTTCAATTTAATCTTGATGTGATCCATTACCATCGAAAAAGCATGATGATTTATAAATACTGATCGCACTGTAAACAGTTTCGAATATTAGTTCGGCAAACATCCGCATACAGCGCTGCTTACGAAATTATTATCGAATTGCATAAATTTCGGTTAACATCTGCTGGTACGTTTATAGTTGGGAAGAGTTGACTTGACATTTGGCCATTTAAACGCGTTCAAGAAAAAGCAAAGAAAAAACGACCTTGTGTTTCGTGGTGCGTCCGTTGATTAAAAAGTAACGATATTTTCTAAAGATTTACAGAGCGTGATGCAAAAATTGTATTGTTTGTACGTTTCGCAACGATAAACCTTCGTAACACCAGCGCCACAAATGGCTACCGTCGGCAGCAAAGAGCAAAGCATGATGAGCGAGCATCACACAACGCCGAAGAAGAAAGTAACACTGGCGCTTGCAGATTGTGGTAGCGGCAATTCCAGCACTTTGGAAAATGATTCCATATTTCGCACGCTAGAGAACTTTACTGCACAAAACGGCACCGGCAGTCCGAAGGTAAGGCTGCGAAATCGTGCAATGAGACTGCATCGATTGTGTTCGTTTTTATCATGATTCCTCTTTCCCTTGCAGCTTCCCACCATTAAGGACTTTAGCATCGTTAAGCCGATCAGTCGGGGTGCGTTTGGAAAGGTGTTTCTAGGCTATAAAAACAGTGACCAAAACAAACTGTATGCCATCAAGGTGATGCAGAAGTCCGAGATGATCAACAAGAATATGGTCTCGCAGGTGATAACGGAGCGCAATGCCTTGGCGCTGTCGCGCAGTCCGTTCTGTGTGACGCTGTACTACTCGCTGCAAACGCTATCGTCTGTTTACCTCGTGATGGAATATATGGTTGGTGGTGATCTGAAGTCCTTGTTGGCTATGTACGGCTTTTTCGATGAGACTACGGCCCGGTTTTATGCGGCCGAGATCTGTCTCGCACTGCAATATCTCCACGGGCATGGGATCGTTCACAGGGACATCAAGCCGGACAACATGCTCGTGGCCGCTTCCGGGCACGTGAAGCTGACGGACTTTGGCCTCAGTCGTATCGAGATGCGCAGAGATTTAGAGATATCGGATCTGATTAATTGCTCACCGAACCTAAACGCTCGTACTCCCGGCCAGTTATTGTCGCTTACTTCCCACTTGTCGTTCGGGTCGCACGATAAGCGTATTGTGGCAGACGCGGTGGCAGAAGCTGCATCGAATGCGCCGATTCGAGAGGTAACCTCCGATCACGAATCGGACAGTTCATTCGGTCAGTCGCGGCAGCAAAACGATAGCAAAATGTCGGGTGTCAGTCCATTCTTTTCGGCCGAACAGAACGTTAGCGCGGAAATGAAAAGGCCAGAGATGACGATTGTTGAGGAACGGTTCGACTCATCTTCATACTATACGTGCAATTCGAGCGAGGATGGGAAGACGAGCTCAAGCGGTAGCTACGCTTCGGTGAAGGAGGTGCGGCTACGTTTGGAGCCGGTGGAAGCACCGACGGAGACGGAGAAGGAAAACGTAGACAGTACGAATTCTGGTCAGGAAAAAACGCGCCTTAAGGATCCGTTTGAGTATTTGGTGGTGAGTAAAGGTATTTTTGAATTATGAAATACAGTATAACATGAATTGCAAATTGTGTGTTTTAGGTATCGAAAAAATTACACCGGAACTACACGGAGGATTCGGGCGTTTCGAGCAGAAAAAGCGACATTTCGAATATTCCGTGTGAACTTTCGGCTATCGAAAAGGTGGAAACATCCAACAACAGCAATAAGGATGAGTATTATAGTTCCGACTTTTCGAGAAGGTAAGTTAACATAAATTATAATGGCACAAATCAAACACTTAATAATGTCATTCGATAATGTTCCAGTTACAGCATGAACAACATAACCGAAATGTCGCACTCTCCTGTACGGAATGGGGTTCGTGGGTTTAAAAGGCCTGAATACGTGCGGTATGTAGTGTGGGTTAAACGAATTAAAAGCAATATTTATCCATTGCTTATCCATTATTTCATTGCTAGGGGTTTAAAACGTGGTCGCCAGCTGGCAAATCGTGTCGATTCGATCGCATCGGACGGAGACGGTACCAGCACCGGTCTCACCCAGGAAATCGATGTTCTAGACATTTGCGGCGAGGTGCACCGCAGCACACCCAAAAAACGGAAAGCTGCCTCACCGATCAAGGGTGTCCTGAAAGTGCGCTCGCTTTCCGATGACGAAATGCAAACGAGCGACACGAACGCCATTGCGAACGTTATGTTCTCGACACCCGTCTCCTCGCAGAAGATCCGTCGCGAAGGTGGGCAGCTGGGCAAACTGAAAAGTACGCGCTTTCAGCTGCCTTCGTCGATCGAGCAATCGCGCAAGCTGAAAGCTTACAGTGAGGCACTACCGCCGCAGCTGTTTCTCAAACTGCCGGACGAGTCGGTTATGTCTCCGATCACCGGCACGAACAACGCCACAGCCGGGGAGTGTGATTGTACATCTGGGGGCGAAAGTGGTGTGCCGGCTATCGAAAACACTCCGAAGGCGGTCAAGACACCTTTTCGTACACCGAAATCCGTCCGACGGGCACCGCTCGGTTCGGACGAGCGTATTCTCGGCACACCGGATTATCTAGCGCCGGAACTGCTCCTGCAACAGGGTCACGGTGCGGCGGTCGACTGGTGGGCGCTCGGTGTGTGCCTGTACGAGTTTCTTACGGGTGTGCCACCGTTCAATGACGAGACACCACAGAAAGTGTTCGAAAACATACTCAGCAGGCTGATCGAGTGGCCGACGGACGAGGAGTCGCTCTCTGCGGAAGCGGTCGAAGCGGTGGAGCAGCTGCTCGAAATGGATCAGAACAAGCGACCGGCAGCGGAGCAGATGCAACGGATGGCTTTCTTCACGTGCATCGACTGGAAGAACATGAGCCAGATGGAGCCCCCGTTTATTCCCAACCCGGAGGACCCACAGGACACGGGGTACTTCGAGGCGCGCAACGTCATGCAGCATCTGAAGGTATCCAACTTCAACATGGACGCGCTCTAATCGCCAATACGCGCAAACATCGGAATCGGAGCACTGCTGGACACTGGCCGGGAAGAAAACGTAAGTTACGGTTAGCGCACGTGTAAAAGCTTAAGATATACATTGAACTTTAGTTAACGTAAACGTCTAGACTGGTTAAATTGTTAGTGATAGTAATTAAAAGTGTAACAGCAGTTGTTATGACCATTTTGTCGCATTCGTGAATGTTTCGTTTTGAGCTAAGTTATTTAAACACGCAGGGAATACTAGATTGAATTTGTAAACATGTGATATCGAAAGGAAAAGCGAAATAAAAATTCAAATATGAATGCAGAACGGAACGGTGCTAAGGATACGCACCAGCATTTGACCTCAGGAACTAAAACTATAGGTTATGAAGGGAGAAAAAAATGGGTCAATCTTGATAAGCCCGAGACTAGATTGCTTGTGATGTGAGTAAACATTGCAGTTACATGCAAACGTGCCGTCCGCCCCTGGCCGTTTGATATGTTCCGGCATTGGTGTTTGATGAAACATTTGATCGTTAGTGAGTGATAAGGCACACTTCATCTTACCGCCGTGTGTGACTCAAGCTCCTGTAACTTTCGATAAATGTGCCATCGTTCTACACAAATATTCATGTATGTACCATCTGCTGACATGCATAGTTCGCTATCCTTGCATTCCGGGGCAACAGTGATTCACACAGTTCTAGTTTCATGTATGGGCAGAGTAAAGGATGTTACTGAAATTATGGTTACAATAAATAGACAATTCGTACTGATTCGAAACATGATTGTTAGTAATTTTATACAAGTAGCAATGTTTTACTCAGACAATGTTGCAGATGTAGTAATTGAATACTACGTTCATAGGAATATTTTTATTACAGTTTGATTTACCATTTGTAAATTTTACGGCCTTCACACTAAAATGCAACTAGAGAAATTAATTATAAAAATAAAAAAAGATAATTATCCAGCCGGTAACATTACCCAACACTGCGTGTTAGAGACAACAGCACTGAAGTAATCTGCAGCGCGTTTTCGTGGTATAGTGACCAAAAGTGTTGCCACTTTGCATAACTTTATTCAATCTCTCCGTTCGCTTCCGATGCCTTTTCGGTGTATCACTTTGCGAAAAAAGGCGCTCATTACAATAGATAAAAACCAAAATTTCATAATGAACCACGCTAACTGCATATGCAAACATCCCCTTTATTGAGCAGGGTATGCGAGGTTTGGAAAATGCTAATGAATAGTTTCCAACGCCCAGCAGGTAGGTTTGTATCTTCCCCTTCCAGTGGCCAGTAGTTTGAGCTTATCCGAAGCCGAAACCACTCTCCGTTGGATGAGTAGCGATCGTTTTGCCTGGATTCATGCAAAGCAATCGTCGTTAAACATCATAATTAAACGAAATAGGCTCTCTTTCTCTCTGTCCCACCGTGTGAGAGACGCCGCACTGCGAATCTGGTGACAGTTCCGTGTGTGTCGCGATGTTTCGCGGGGCCCACACACGTTACTGACGGCGAGATCTACACGTGCATGCCGGGGGAGGCGCATTTTGTGGCGCATAATATTGTTGCATATGTGTGCGCTGTACAGAGAGATGCATTTAGAGCTGTTCCTTTGGTTCAGTAAGGTTCAGTAAGGTGCAGTTAGTGACAAAAGTATCCAGTGGGAGCTGAGTGAGCCAAGTAGCGGCTAATCTGATCAGTCGCCCAACAGGCGCCGGATGTGGATCGTCGATCTAACCGCGTGTGTCGTTTCAGGCTTTGCAAAGCCTTACCGTGTCGGATAAAAAAAAATCAGTAATAGCGGTGCTGTACAACGGTACAAATTTAAAAGCTGTAAAGATAATACACTAATTTGGGGTTCATTTAGCACGGTTATCACAACAACGATGGCAATGGCAATGGAAAACCAGTGCAGTTCAATTCAAATACTTTAACGACCGATAAAATCCATCATCGATGTATGCTACATGCGGAAGATAAGAACCGTTGGCAAGTGATGAATCGTTTATAAAATGTAGTTTGATGAGGAGCTTAATTAAAGCTACACACGTCCGTGTCGTACGAGAGAACCGTTTATAGTTAGGTGCTTCTAGAAGAGTTTGAGCGATGCTGATGTGCTACTCTTAATAGGTGAAACACGTTCGAGTTAAGACACAGTTTTGCGGGTGATGCTAAACTCTTCACTTGTGCACATTATCTGCAATCAGGCTGGGGCAATTGCAGTGGACCTTTCATGTATGTGAATACATAATAGAGCTGATTAATCATTGGCAGTTCAAAAAATGCCATAATTTGCAAGATTGGACGTAATTCTGCTACTTGGTCCCTCCTATTTAATCAAAACTGTGGCGATGCTTTATTTAAAAGTTTTCTATAACCAAATGTACCACAACAAACATAGCACATTGAATCATTCCTAATACTTCAAATCTTGGAGCTTATTAAAATAAAATTCGGGTTTTTAAGTATGACCTACATTTGATCAGCTGGATGCTGTTTTTAGACCTTTACCTTCTACCTTAAACAGTCAGCAACCATGTGGGGCCGCAACAGTACCTTCTACCGATTTTGCAACGTATACTTCCGGGTGAGTAAAGTGTCTACAGCTTTACATTATTCTTATCCACAGGACAATGTAATTAACTATTTGGCAAAAATACATGCCGCAATAGTTTGCAAATCATTACGAAATATGCCTCGTCTGTTTAGCTACCCAAACAGACTGCAGACACACCGTGTAGCGCTTGCATATCTGACCGGCAATTCCTGTCGATCGATCGGAACTGATAGGATTTCGTAAACATTAAGACACCGATAAGCACCGATTCGTAGGAACAGCCCCGGAACATCGGTCCATCAATGTTTACACCAGCGTCGACAACGGGGGCGACCATACTCGCGTCGTCTGATGCGGAAGGATAGCTACACGTTCTTGTAAAAGCCAGCGAGCAACTCGATGGACTCGATATCTCGATAGGGGAGGAGACCCCGCGAGACAGGATATAAAAATCGGAAGAATTTCGTCCCATTGTTCCAGTGTTATCGCAGCTGGTGTCCGCACCACTGCCCGGGGTGTGCGTCATCGTCGTCAGACGTCCGTAGTGCATCGTTTCGCCGTTTGGGTCCACAGCCGGGCAGCCCTTTGCCCCCTTTCGCGAGTGATGGTCAGTTGTTTGGGGTGCGTGGGGTGGGACAGATAAGTTTGCTTGCATCGGCGGGATTCGTGCACCCGGTGGGTCTGGGTGGGGTCTTTTCGCTTGGCCAGCAAACTGATGATGGTGTCTTTTCGGCGCTGCCGGGCAGTTCTTCACGGTCGACATTCCGGTGCATAAAGCACGCGTTGCACACGAGGCGAAACGGGGCGTTGGTGGTACGCGAAGTGGGACGTTTTCCATCTAGCTGTGCTCATTGCGTGTCCGCGGTTGGATTGTGCGCACGTGAGTTTGCCGTTTGTGCGACGTCCAGAACGATCCCGACTTAGGCGATCGCAACGCCATGGTAGGAAAACAGAGCAAGGTCTAGTTAATAGTTAGACCAAACTGTTACATCTTACATCACAGCCCCGCAGAATAACCGGATTAGCTAGACTGCACTACTGAGCAGGCAATCGGGTATTGATATTGAGCGTGTAATCGGATCGGATTGTGGTAATGGCGTCGCATGACTGATAACAGCGTGTCAAAGATCGTGAGAAAGTGGTGATACGTGTCGCGGGGGTTGCGCACCATCTGTACCAGCCTCGGTATTGAAACCCGCATGTACAGTGTACTTCTGGCAGGTGATAATGTGTTTTGCTGACGGTAAGGTAGCTGGCGTTACTTGTCACCCGGTGGTGTAGAAAATCCACGATATTCCCGTGTGCTTCTGAGTGGGAAATTTCACCAATCGTTGACGCACCCGGCTCAACATCTGATAGGACTCGTGTTTTGCTTTCACTTTGCGGCACACGGCACAATATTTGCCCGTAAGTGAGCTGCAATACGATAAGGTGTCTGATGAGTTGCAAGTTGGTCAATATTGGAACTCCCCCCAGCAGCGTTTGACCCTGGGCCGCACATTGGACGTCTCGTATTGATCCTACCACCTGGAGCACAAAAAGTACAAACAGAATACACTTTTCCCCGCCGTTGACAACGGCTGCGCGTGATGGGTAATGTGGGCATTATTTGTGTGGGGGCCGCTCAACGTACCGCCTGGAAACCGATGCCGAGCTTTACTGTAATTGCGTTTTGGTTTTTCATTTCTATCGCTCGTACAAATGAGCCAGTTCGTTCTAATTGCAACGATCGTAAATGTGGGCTCGCGCACGTGGACGTCTTGGAATTTGGTAGTCAAATGGGCTGCTGAGGTACCTCGATGGAGGATCATTTACCCTGGTGGCAGTCCGTTCAAAGATCTCTAATGCGACTGTTCTTGGAAACATTTAGGCTGGATATTTAGCGTTTCCATCCCCGGTGTTCCTGCTCTTTTCTTACGGAAAACGCTGCATACTCGACGAATTCTTCACATTCCGCCCGAAGGGGCTACTCCGGGACAGTTCAATCATGACTAGCATGGCAAGGTCAAGATGCCGTAACATGATGGCCGACAATAGTTCACTACTCGCACCGCACAGCCGGGCCCGACGAAAGCCCGCTGATGCCATCCGCGCTCACTTCCTGTACCGGGAAGGGAAACACGGTGTTACACACGCGGTGCACGCCACGTAGAATTATGATAGATCTTTTCCAACGGTACCCCGCCGCGGGTTAGTAGGTGGCGTGTGTTTACCGCGCGAGGTAAATGGCAGTGATTAGTGTGCGGGGGTGGGGAGGGGGAAGGGGAAGTTGAGTAGGTGGTCGACTACGTTTTTCGACTTTATCTCAGACTGCGGGCCGTCGCTGCACGATCGCAACCGTGTGATGATAATGAAGTTGATGAGTAAACTAGGTCTAATTTTCGCCTTTCTCGCGGCGTGTGTGTGTGTGTGTGTGTGGAGTGGTGGAGCGCATGGAGGGATTGGGAGGCAGCCGAGCAGTGGGCAGTATGCATCGCACAGCGGCGTAATATGTGTGCCATTGTCTCATTGCAGGATCAGCTGGTGGAGGATCAGCAGCAGCCGGAGCAGTCGGACGGCGAGACCGGGAACACCGCGAACGATGTCTGGAACTACGTCGTGTTCGTGTCCTTCGTGATCGTCTCGGCGCTGATACCGATCCGGAAGCGGCTGTTCCGGCGCAGCACCAACAGCAAGAGCAAGCAGGACTATGTGTTCGGTGCGGGACACATTTCCACCCTCGCGATGATGCTGTCGATCGCGCGTGGTACGCTGGGTGTGATCTCGGTGCTGGGTTACCCGAGCGAGTTCTTCTACCGTGGGTCGGCCATGTGGGAGTCGCTGTACGGTGTGATCACCGCGTACCCGATCGTGTGCTTTGTGTTCATTCCGGTGTACTTCGATCTCGGTATAACGTCCGTGTACCAGTACTTAGAGTTACGGTAAGGTGGTGCCTGCGCGCGGACTATTCAATTCGCATGATTCTAACGTGCTTATACGGTGGCTCCACAGCTTCAACAGCCGGTTGGTGCGCTGCCTGGCATCGGGTACTTACATTCTACGGACACTGCTGAGTCTTGGTGTCACTATCTACACTCCCACCGTGGCCCTGAACACCATCATCGGCGTGCCGTACTGGGTGTCGCTGCTCTCCATTACGGTCATCAGCATTTTCTTCAACGCCCTGGGAGGCCTGAAAGCCGCGGTCGCGGCAGACGTTATACAAAGCCTCAGCATGACGGCCATGCTGGTGGGCATCATCATTTACTGCAGCATTACGGTGGGCGGGGTGGACCAGATATTCGCCATCAGCTCCGAAAACGGTAAGCAGTTCGAAAGAAGAAACTGTTTTCTTCCACTTTCGTAGTTACTCACATTCCGCCACTCCTTGCAGATCGCTTTGCGTTCTTCAACTTCGCGGCCGATCTGCATCTGCGTGTCACGACCACGTCCGCCTGGTTGGGCGAGCTGTTCAACTCGCTGAGTCTGCTCGGCTGCCAGCAGAACTTTGTCCAGCGGTACCTGAGCATGCCCACGTTCGGCCAGATCCGGCGCACGCTCATGCTGAACATACCGGTCGTGGCCGTCCTGTTCTCGCTGCCCTGGTTTGTCGGCATGGCCATCTACGCCATCTACTGGCACTGCGATCCGCTGAAGGCGAGCGTGATCGCGAAGATGGACGAAATACTGCCGTACTTCATGGTCGATCGGTTCGATCGCGTGCCGGGCGTGTGGGGCATCTTCGTCGGGACACTGTTCAACGGTGCGCTCACGCTGAACATCTCCAACATCAATTCTCTCGCGACCGTCACCTGGGAAGACTTCCTGTCGCTCTTGCCCTCGCTGCGCCAGAAGAGCGAAAAGCAGCAGCTGAACGTGATCAAGCTGGTGGGCACGATCTACGCGGTGCTGATCATGGGCGTTGGGTTCATCGTGGGCCTGCTGTCCGGTGTGATCGAGTCGTCGATGCTCATCATCTCGGCCACCTCCGGCCCGCTGTTGGGTGTGTTCGTGCTGGCAATGTTCATACCGTTCGCGAACTGGAAGGGTGCGGCGATGGGCATGGTGACGTCGCACCTATCGATCCTCTGGATCGTGGTGGGCCGGTTGATCGAGAGTAGCGTCAGTGACTCGCTGCTGGACACGTCGATCGAGGGATGCTACGCGGATCTGATGGAGGCACGCAACAACGCATCCCTGCTGATCGTTTCGCTCGACGACAGCGTGAACGTGGTCGAGACGAGCAATCTGCTGAACCGTATCTACTCCATCACGTTCATGTACTACGGCGTGTTCGGCACGGTGCTCACGGTGCTGTCCGGCATCGTGATCAGCCTGGCCACGTGGAGCAGCCACGATGCGTACAACATGAAGATGCTGCATCCGGCCGTACGGTGGCTCTACTCGCGCTGTCCGTTCAGTGGCAAGCACTTCGGCTCGTTCGAGGTTGGCGGAGCGAGCAGCTACGGTGGAACCGGCAAAGAAACGGTACCAAAGTGTTGAGATTACGTTCGCGAACTATGCTCAATTAACCACCACCGGTTTGTGATAGCCCGATAAAATAGTTCCTACGCGTTAGGTTTAGTGGCTTGTAAACAGGAGCGTTGTGTAAAAAATTGTGAATGTGTGATGAAAATGTGTCTGTGCATAGTTTTAGACAGTAATTAATAAGATTTAAATGAAATATATTCTAAAATATCCTTTCAATATTATTATTATTATCATTATCAACGATGCAGGTGACAATGTTCGACAAGTATTTACTTTCCAGTGAATGATTAACAAAATCTTTATAAGCTATGAAATTTATTTGAGCTACGTGTTACATTTTAACGTTGCTAAAATTTCTCAACTCAAACTTAATACGTCGGTGAATTGAAAATTAAATAAATTCTAAAATATCCCTACAATTGAATTTATTATTTTTATTATCATTGTAAACGAACCATATGACGATGTTTAAAAAGAATTTTCATTTCAGTAAATGTTTCATAAAATCTTTAACGCGACCCAGAACATGCTAAACTAACTTATTAGAGTAACGTATTACACTCTGAACGTAATGCTAAAATTTCTCAGTTTAAACTTATTACGTTGGTGGACATAGGAAAAAATATTTTAAGACTTGCAAAACTAATATCGAAGCATTTTTATAAGTATGCAGCTCACTGTTCGTTAGCTCCAAAAGAAACACAAATTGCATACCCTGCAGGCGCTTCTCGTCAGCTTCGAACACTTTCAAAACTGTATGCCACAAGTTTTCAGCCCTCCTCAGGCCAGTGCAATCCAAAAAATCTCCCTCTGGTCCGATGATATTCGGTTTCGTGTACACGATGGGGGATGATCGATCAAATTCAGTGCCCTTCGTTGTTTGTGACCCTAAATCAACATATCGTAAAATTTTCCATCAACACCTGCCAAAGGACGCCAACGGGCAGGCTTTATTAGGAAACGTGATTTAATGATCATTAAAGGTGTATCCACTCGCATTCGATCGCATCCGACACCTGAACGCTTTGCTGCAGTTGGTCACACTTCTTAAGTAAACCCTCTCCCCATGGCCCCCTCCCCTGTCTCCTTCCTCCACACCCCGCGCACAATCGCTCTCACTTTTTGTGCGGTGGTGTGTTTTGTTAGCCCGTCGTGCCCTAACGGTATGCGCGCGTGTGTGTGTGTGCGGGCGCGCGCCGAGCTTTTGAACTTGACACATAATTTATGTACCAACAAAGCCGGCCGCTACCGCCGATCGTTGGGTATTTTTCCACTTGAACATTCGGGCGCGCACGTTCGACGTGACCGTCACCGAACAAATCGTCAGATTTTGATATTGATTTTTGTGCGGTAACATTGACACTGGGAAGCAGCACTGGCCTTCTTGGGGGAAAGGGCACGGTGGGAGGGAGATCGGGCACGATTCGGTGGTTTGTTCCATTAGCGCATGCAGGTGCAGTGTTCGTTGCGTTGCTGTTGGGATATCGACTGCCGTTTGATAGTATCGCGAACGCGATAGACAAACTATGGACTACCAAAGGTGGGCGGATGTTTTCTTTGTAAGCCGGGCCCGCGATAAGGCAATCTTGGAGGCATCTACACCACCCGAAAATGTCACTGATAGCCGCCAGCACGTGCTTCATGCCGATGATGAATGCTGCACGGACAGCCGGACTGTTTGTGGAGAATTTCTCGTCGAGCTAGACCAGACATGTCTGATAAGCCGATACTGATAACAAAGATCGTAATAGAGGCTACCCGGCCAGGGTTCGGGCTCGCGGAAAGTTGTTTATGTTTTCCAAATTTCCGCTCACGTCACATCCCGCCAGGCAGACAACAATTGGTTATTGAAAGCGCCCACGGAGCACCAGACAAACTGACGAAGTGCCAGATGGACGGCTGCTACATTAGCTGCGTATTTGGAGCGCAAATTTGCGTTTTACGTTTGTATGTTTGCTTGACTTTAGCACGACGCGTTGAGTTAAACGGTTTGAGAATGTCACAGAATGTTCTAATAATTTATTTTTTTGCAGTTGAAGGGTCACTGGACCGCGCATCGGTTTATTATTAGCATCTCATTCATTCCACCCTAATCGGAGGCTAGACAGGCAGGCCGGAATGTGTGATTGATAAATGGGAGACGTGCTATCTGGCAGCTTCCTTTCATAGTGCTTCGATCAAAAAAGCTTACGCTTTGCTTAGGCAAGCACGGGAAAGAATTGTGTCAATATCATTCACCGTAGATACTCGCCTTAACTTGTCAATCAAACGGTCCTACGGGAATGAAATCATCCGTCGCTGAGTTTTATATGAATGAGCTACCAGTTCAAACCAGCTCCACTCGATCCTTTCGCAGGTTTCTCTCGTTTCTCAATCGCGAAGTTCTTCGATGGAATTCTTAGCATCTCTTGGACGTTCTTTGTTTTGTCGCTTAACAAATCCGCTAAAATCAAAATTCAAACTCGTCCAAATTTATGCCATTAAAATCAACACTTTCGCACCAACGGCTGGCCTGCTCGTTTGGGCCGATGCTTATTTTCGCCACACGAAATACCCACCGGACTCCAAATGCCTACCAGCTGGTTTTGTTTTAAGTTTGGAAATCCGAAGCGCTGTTTTTATCGCGCAAATGTTGACAGATGCCGATGCCAAACAAGTATTGCTTGCTATTATCGGTACGCGAATACGCGAAACAAAAAAAAAAACCGATCGTGCCGCCACTTTTTTTGCTAATTGGGAACACCAACACGGGGCGCACAGTTTTAGCAGCCCGGAACAGCCATTAACACCTGTCGCACCGGTGTCTAGCGTTCGGGCGGTGTTTTCAGTTATGAATATTTTGATATTTAATAATGGGAAAGTGCGACTATGTGAGGCTATGTATTAAGATGAGTTTCGGTGAGTCAGCCTAGGGTGTGGGCACCAATACTTTCAAGCTGGTTCAAGCTTTTGGGAGGGTCTCCTTGCTGGACGGCACTCGTTTTTGTGTAGGGCGCGAAGATGACGGGCACCACTACACACCCACCTTCAGGTAAGGCAGGGTCGCTCGAACGAGGTTGTCCGTTGAAATGGTTGAAGGTTCTTGTTTGCTTCAGTTGCTCCCTTTAGCCACGCAGCACGATCCCACCGGTACTGCACACGAGACAAACACGAGACAACCGTGACGGACCTTGCGCCAAGAAACTCTCGGCACGTTACGCCGTGCGACGGGTGGTTGGAGCCGGCTCCGACCGCTTGCAGCTGGATGGTTAAACCCGTCTCGCTGCGGTCGGCTGGGAGTTTCATCTCCCGGTGTGCCCAACACCTTCGGCCATTCGGCACAGAAGCAACCACGGATTGGAAGGTCTTCGGTGCGTACAAGTGCCTCCGCTCGGCAACAGCGAAGAGAGGGAGAAGTTTTAGGGCATAGCGAAAACGAGATCGCGATGTGGATGCGATGTGGGTGCGAGAGCGAGACCGCACATAACCGGGCCGGTGTGCGATCGTGCATAATGAGTTCGTCGTAAACAACGGGCGGCCACGACCAGGTACCAGAAATTGCAGAAAGCAGCCGAATTCGAAAAACAAAATTCAAAAAAAAGAAAAAAGAAAAAAACATCCCCGTACGCACCCTCCCCCCTCCCCCCTCCCCCCTTTCCGAAGAAACGTGTACGTGGGGCGAATGGTGTGTTGGCCAGGGAACCACACCGGACACCATCGGAAGCAGACGCAAGCAAGACCTGGGCGAAGCTGGACGTTCCGTCACCAGCGAGCGGTTAGTGCTTTTCATGGGATAACAAGTGATTGGTGTTTTGGACTTCGGAGGCTTTCAGGCTTCGAAGGGCTAGAATTAGTTCGTGGCACTCGCGGTGCGACCGACGCGTTGGTGAGTGGTGAAGGACAAAGCCCGCGTTTCGTCAGGTGTCGTCCGTGTTTCGGTGGCGCACGTGACTTTCCGAACAATACATAATCCACACGCATTTCATTGTGCGCAAGGCTTACCGCATTCATACGGCCGACATCGAGCATCGTAACTCGCTGCTGGCTGGGTGAAAGGGTTGCGGGCCCTTTCGTTGGCGAGCGGCGGGTGGAATTCCTCAGTGTTTTGTGTTCGTTTTTAATGTTCTTGTTTTCTGCAAAGTGCAAGTCTATTAATCTGTTGCCAATCGTTCTCCTATAGTGCGCAGTGGTATTACATGAAACGCAAGAAGATCCATTCATCTCGACCTCATTCATACGGGCCGGTGCCGAGTTGCTGGTGAAGGTGAGTGCTTTGAATACCGTAATCATTTTCCATGGTCCCACTGATAACGTACTGCATACCGGTATGACTAAAGCGTGATCTTGAAATTGATGGATGTGACTTTAATTGCACCGATATTGCCATTGCGAGAGTTCGGGAACTAATGCACATTTTACTATCGGAACGAATAATTTAATGTGTTTGGTTCAAATCGAACCAACCGATTTATGCGAAGTGGCGTCAAAGCAATCTTCGACTTGCTCAGACTGCTCGGTTCTCATACGTCGTGAGCGTGCTTGTCTGCCGACTATCGTATTACGGTGGCATCCTGCAAAAGCATGATTATCTGCCACGATTGTTCTGCTCGTGCTACCCGTGCTAGCCGTGGATTCCTTTTCGCGTGATATAGATAAGGTGAAACGTTGTGTGCACGGGACCCGAAACCCAGCTGTGTCGCTAGGGCCCGGCCGAAGAATAGAAGCTGATGCTGGAACATCTTTTCCCCACGGGTAGCCAGCTATCAACGTCCACAACATTGTGCAACACTTTATTGGAACGGATATTTGAGACCGGTTGCAACCATCTCGTTGGGGGACGCTTACATTTTGCGTACATTTATGCGGTTATTCGACGATGGAAAATACTGTTGGATATTTTCTGTCAAACTGTACTCTGGCGCGGCGTTTGGCATAAAAAATCCACCTGTTTGTGTAGTAACGAAAATTTGGGTGCAGCGGATATTTTATGTATTAATGCTTTTAATAATTATTGTACGATGTACGGACATACATTGTAGGTGAATGCAAAACCAAAACCAGCAATCAAAACATACCGAAATATAAACAAACAACCATTTTGACAGAAAATATCCAGTCTGAAAAAATCAGAATTGAACATGTCGAATTCTGATATGCGGCCTGGATACAAACGCGATTTGGCAGAAAATATCCAAAACCATTTGACAGTATTTTCCATCGTCTAATAACCGCATTTGTGTCAGTGTCCGTTGTTGTTTAACATATTTTTGCCATTTCCGAGAAATAGACACACTTTGAAAGACTATGATCACTTTCCCGTGAAGCTTAACTCAGATGTAAATCTTCACTCTTGCCAAATCGTGACGATATTCCTTTGAGATATGCGTTAATAGGAGTTTGTAGAGAGCGCATGTAGCATGAATGTAAAATCTTAGATCCCATAACAACACAGACTCCGAAGTAATCAAAGGTCTACCGGTCTACCGCGGTATCGCGTGTTCGACGTCTCGCGACGCAAGATAGTCCGGTTAGAATAGCATCACTTCATTAAGATGTTATCAGATGTTTGGAAGCGTGATGTTTTGATGTACCACCTGCGCCGAAGGCGGCAGACGCATTCAAAGTAGATCACGTACTGCAGGGATGCCTGTTTGTTGGTAGTTTTCCGATTGTTGACTCGATGTCATCGGTATCTAACGACGAGTCCGTCGACCGATTCGTCGCTACGTAATTGGGTTTGTTCCAGTGGTAGTTGGAAGTTTTCAAACTCTGCACAACGTTCTACAATATTCTACAACATTCAAAATTCTCCAAACACGAGCCGCGTTTCTTCACCGTTTCGATTCACGTGGTGCTATCAGGGAAGCATTACTTGCGTTCCCAACCGAAGCGTGTATTATTGGATCTGTTTTGTTCGCGTCGTGCTGGAGATGTATCCATTCGACACCACGCGACAGCACTTGACAGATCGATCCAATCAGCGTGATTCATTGGGTTCTATGAGTCAGGTGGCGTGCACACACACGCCATGGCACGAATGTTTGAAGAAAATGTTACCTCCTACCCGTGCATGCTAATTGCTACAGAAGGATAGTACGGGGCGAGTGCAAAAGCGATGGAGGAAGAAAAAAAAAGTGCGATCTCGTAAATGATGATACGTCTTACGAGACCGGGCCGGGACGTGACTTGACGTGTTAAGAGAAATCGAGTTAATCGCGATCGCGGCCGCGGAAGTTCGGATCGCCGCATTGGAAGTTCCCCTCGGCGCGTTAACGACCGAGGTCAAGTGAAAGACTCTCAAATTGGGCCTGTGTGTGTGTCTGTGCGTTTGTGTGCGCGAGGGAATGAAGACGACAACGCAGATGGGAGGCACCGATTGCGCGAAAGAAGAATGCTGAAAAGCAGAATAAGGCAACATATCCTCCAAAAGTTGCCCCCAAAGCCCCAGCGCTCTCCTGGAGGCGCTTGGTATAAAACCTGTTTCGTAGATCTTTTGCCCGGCTGGCCGTGGCTAAAACTTCAAACGGAATACGTGAATCGGGAACAAGACGTCACGTGACGTTCGTCTGCCGCAGGAGATCGCGAGCGCCAAAATCCCCGCCAGGGTTGAAATATCCCAGCATTAAGTGTAATCGTAGGCACGGGCGCCGCGTGCCATTTTTGTAAGCTGTATTTATGTAATGATTCAGCAACAAACATTCGAGAAAATTTAAGCGAGCTTTTGTGCTCAACTGAGCTATTGCTAATAGCGCCAAATTTTGACTAAACAATATAGCCACTATTATTACCGGCACTATTACTCACCCACGGTCCAGTATCGGCCCAAATTCTGCACGTTCAAGCGATTGTTGTCTTTCGGGGGCGATTACTCATCCGATAAAACCATCAGGCAGGCCCGCCCGGAGCAGCGAGAAATCTGTTTTGAGTGTCATATAATTAGCCACTGTCGGTTGTGATAAACACGGTCCCGATTGTCCACGCAGGAACCAGATGCAAGGAGCTCGGTTTGATTGATGGATTCGTCTGATACCCGGTCCGACACCGGTCGGTGCATGGGATGCCGACTGATAAGACGGTTTTCGCGCCCACCGTACGGTGCGTGAGGCTTTATAAAGACTGCCGGCAGCGCCGCTCTACCAATCAATACCGAGCCGATCGCTGACGAAGGTGTTTGACTACAGAACGTGTGCCGCAATTGTTTCTCGATCTGGAAGATCTGGAAGAACCTCTGTTGAATCTTCAATTCTGTGATCGTTTGTGGACGGTTGGGTACAGGCGGAACAGGAAAGGTAAGTGCGCACGCAATGATCAAGTGATAAGTAGCTCGGTTTCGCGTCAGCTCGCAGTGAAGTGGCACCTTTGAACTCGCGACTCGCGACATCCATCGACGTTGATGGTGATGATGATGGGATCATCCGTGTTAGGTTTTGCATTGTCCCGGTGGAAGCGTCTTTTTCGCTGGAACGTCTCATTACCGCTTATTAGTCGTGTGTTGCCTGACGCATACGCTGGAATTAATATATCTTCTGAGTCGGTCGACAAGTCGGTGGTTTAGAGAATCGAGACAGTTCGGTCCGGCAGTCGAGAACATAAGACCAACACTCCGTTCGGTGTTACCCTGAGAAACAAGCAAACCTGACCGACCGGAAACGCGTAGAGTAACGCCGCACACTGCACTGCTAATCTATATACTTACCTCGGCACAATGACTCCTATCGTGCTGGTGCCGTCACCACCAAGAAACAGCTGATCTACACGTCGTCCGCACGTTCGATCGCACTTCACCTCGGCCCGGTGGTGGTGGTGGGGGTGGTGGTGGTTGGCAAGAAGTCGTATTGCATAAACGACCGCGACCGTGTTTATCAAAACCGGACATGTTGGTTGAAGTTGGCAACAGAACGGTGGCGTCGACGCAGCAAAAGCGTCCTGACTTCGTTCGGGTGGTTTGAGGCCCCTCTCCCCCTCCCCCGCACCCGGGGCGCATGACGATCGCAGTTCATTAGCAGTCGAGCGTTCGGTGGGTGGGTGCGTTGGCATCGAGCCCAATCGAGCCACGGCAGCTCGCCACACGGAAAAGCTCACCATCGGCCCAGTGGCCGTTCGTCGTTCGACAGTGGCGGAACGCAGACAGTCGCGGTTGTTCTCGTCGGTCGTCGTGCCGCGACAGGTGTGTGTGTGTGTGCATCGTACGTTCTGGTGGTGCAAACGTTGCCGGCCCTAGCACCGGTCCTAGTGCTTATCAAGTGGTCTGCTGGCGCATAGAGGGCTCCCTCCCTGGGTGGACCGATTTTCGTCGCGTTTGGGGCTTTTGTTCTAGACTTGTGTGTCGGTTTTTGTTTTTATTTATATTTTTTTTTGTTGGTGACCCTATTCTAAAGCGCCCCCGGAACGGGTGATTAGTGCGCGAGTGCGCTAGTGTTTGTGCGTGTTAGCTTTTCAGTTTGTTTTCCATCGAACCAAGTTTGTTTTTTTTTGTGGACTGCGGTTTCACCCGGGGGCGTGTCACGTGCATGAGGTGCAGGTGAGGTCGACCAGTGCATCGGCTAGCGCGTCGCAAAAATGATGGTAAATATCCGTCGATTGTTTACGAGTGGCGTACCCGGCCAGCGATGAGTTTTTCCCCGCTCAATTTTCGCTACGTTTGGCGAATGGCGATGCGCCGGCCAATTGCCGGCGTTCAAAGGGGGAAGGGAAGAGGGGGATGAGGGATAAATCGCGAGTCTGGTAAACGTTCTTGAAGGGTTCTTTAAAGGTAACAGCTTGGATTAATCGACACTATTACATCATGTGTGAATGAATGCGTAACATCTCCGGTGCCCGAAAACATTTCAATCACGCGATGCATTACATTGTACGGCGCGTTCGTTCCCTCCTCGACGATCGTCGTTTGCTTACGCAAATAGGGATACCGAGCCTCCGCGCGCTCTCGCTGCACATGTTCGCGATGTTTTAAGCAAATGCTCTAATCAGCAACTCCGAACCCCGCCGGGTGGGTGGATGTGTGAAAGGGGCCCTTTTTTTAGAACCATTCTTCCACGTATGCGCTTCGTTAGCAATGCTAAATCACTTCGCACTAATCGCGATCAGTTGTGTGGGGAGCGGGTGGGGGGGGGGGGGGGGGGGGAGGAGAGGGGAGGGAAGGGGCAGGGTGACAATGGGGCCTGCACTGCCTGCACGAGCGGAATGCTCGTACGATGCGCTGTTCCCACGCACACCGTGTGCGCTCTTCTTCCTCTCCACCTGCTGCAACATGTGCGGCTAATTTATTGAGATTAATAATTGCAGAAATATGAGCGCGCGAGTATGGGGCGGATGCTTTCGTGCATGTATGTGTGTGTGTTTTGTTTTTGGTCGCTCATTGTAGTTGCAGATCATTTGCCCCAATATGCGCCGCTCAAGAGTAAATGGTAGGCAAAAGGTGCTAGAAGACACAGGGTGACAATGCCGGTCAAGGATGGGTCGTTTCCGTCCTCCGCTTAAGAATCTGACCCTACCACAACCATAGCGCTTCGGTGTAGTGATTAGCGGTGGGATGTTAATGGATGCGGCTAAGGAGAGGCTTTTAATTTGATTGGCCACATGTTGGCGATATTGTACACGATTTATTACAAAGTGTTATGAAATGTTGTCTAAAGCACAGGGAAATGTTGGTGTTTATGACGATTGTATTTTCGTCATGTTATAATATTTATATCGAAAATTTGTTTAACCCAGTAGGCCCGGGATAAGGCCAATTTACAGGGAGGTGGCCTGAGACTAAAAATGTCTGTCAGTGTAAGTAGGCATTGACAATACAGCTACATGCAGCCTTAAATACGGTTGAAATAAAAATTTAATGATATGTATGTATTTAATATAACGTATTAAAAAAGGAACTCATAAAATTATTGTTTACCGTGGATAGCAGAGTTTGAAATCCGTCTCAAAAGGAGTGTCTTAAGTTAAATGATAATATTTTACATTAGACAAAAATAGATATTTCGACTTACTATATTTTTTAGATTCTAGGGTGTCTTGGGATTTAGCACCGTCTCTTCCGTTTATCAATTTAAAAAAGTGTTTCCTCACGCCAACCAGATGTTTCTCACTCTGAATGTGCACAGCTCCGGGCGCAATCGAGCTAGAAAATGTGCAATTTCTCACAATGAGTATGCAACCACTGCCCATGTATGCAAAGCCCCCGTCGGTGAGTCAGCCGTGACAAATCTGTACCCATCATCTTGTGTAACGACCGGGATGCATTTGCTATCGCTGGATCGCATTGCGCACCGGCGAACTGTTTGCTCATTAATCGCTACACTCGGCAAACTCGGCTTTCAACATAGCTCACTCCGCTCCGCACCGTTTGATCAGCTTCACTAGCTGCAAGTGTCGTCAGTTGGGCGACAATTGTTAACGTAACGCCCTCGAAGAAACGCCCGGTAAGCACGAAATTCGTCCATTAGTCGAGGGGGAAAAAAACGGATCGGTGCATCGATCGCGCAGGAAGTGGAACCGAGGAGAGCTCATGGGTGTGTGAGGTAAATGGCAACGTCAGCAAGAAGCGACAAAAAAAAAAAGACGATCCGAACACAATGCAACGCGTTTGCTCACACCTCACCGCCGATGGGTTCCGATTTAGATTCTATCCCGACGATAGTGATCGTTGGGAATGTGCTCGCGGGGGTCAAACCGTGCCATGTTCCGGTTCCGGTTCCGTGGCGATACAATTTAATGTGTGTTTTTTTTTGTTCTACCCACACCGGGCTATTTTTGAGCTAGTTGTGCTGCTCGGTAAAAAGGGTGAGGATGTGCGAAAAGCAGGCTGAGGTTTTTCCCTGATGCCAACGCCACGTGATGTGCGATTTTTTGTTTGCTCTTGTACGTCTGTATCGGTAACAACAACCAATCAGTTTCGCTCATTAGCTAGTGGTTAGGAGGCAGGCGGGAAAGGAGCGAACCGTTTGGCACTAAGTTTGGCTTCTATTAAAAGCGCACCACGGTCGGGCGTGCCCGTCCCGAGCGGTAAGTGCACCATGGGTAAGTGCATTCGTGCTCAGTGCATCCACGGCGGTAGTTCAAGACCGCGCCGTTCGCTGGCCGCTGAAAGTTTGAATGGCAAGTGCAGCCTGGTTGGCGCGTCGTCCTGGCTGGCACCTTCGATGACGTGTGCGAAAAAGTGCGAATTGATTGCGTGCCGTGTGATCGCAGCACTCGCCTGACCCGGTGTGCGCACCTGCGGTAGTATAAACATCGGCCGGGGACGAACCGACCGACCGGATTGGTGCAGCCGTTGTGTAACATACCTGTGCGGACAGGGCCACGTACTACGCGTCTGTAACCGTGGACCACGATGAGCCGTTTTGTAAGTCAAAAAAACAAAAAAAAACGAGCAAAACGTCATCCGCCGTCAGCTGAGCATCGGCGAGGTGCGATATTTCGTCGCGACAAATCGTCTTTAGAGGGTCGCGCCATTAGCGCGTGCAGATATTAAACTAATTATCGTTCGAACGAACCGTTCGGGGCATGGCGCATTGCGCGGTTCAGCAATTTTCTCTTCGGCGATAGTGGCCTCGATCGGGAGGACTTGTTCCGAAAAATAAAAAACAAGCAGGTGACTCAGACACGATCTTCCTTCGTGGATGACGCGTATCCCCGCTGGAATCGCAATAGACGTGCATTCAGTGGGGCGGTCGTGCCTGGGCGCTTCGTTTCTCGACGCGAACCGAACCCGAAGCCGTGCCTCGTGTCGAAGCGTTGCTGTGATTGGTGGCCCCGAGAGCCGCTTTATCAGCTGCGTCAACAAATCAGTGCCACTATCGGGGACGCGGACTGGTGACGACTGATTAGCACAAGTGTTGAATTCCCTACCTTCACTCGTTACGGGTTTCCGAAATTGCTCACAGATGGCGCCACCATACTGCTGCAAGCGCGCGCGCATTTATTTCACTTACATCCAATTACTGACGATCCTCTCCCTTCTCGTTTTGCTTTTCCTCGCTTTGACAGATGGCAAGAAGTTTTATGGACCTGATCTGGGACTATGCGGTGTTCGTCGTGTTCATCATATTTTCCACCATCGTACCGCTCTGGGGTCGCTTCTTCGGCAAGAAGGAGAAAACCAAGGCCGACTATGTGTTCGGTCTGGGCACGATTTCGATGGGCGCGATGATGCTGTCGATCGCCCGCGGTACGCTCGGCGTCCGGTCGTTCCTGGGCTACCCGAGCGAGCTGTTCTACCGCGGGTCGGCCATGTGGGAGACGCTGTACGGCATGGTGACCGCCTACCCGGTCGTCTGCTTCATCTTCATCCCGGTGTACTTCAACCTGGGCGTTACGTCCGTGTACCAGTATCTGGATCTGCGCTTCAACAGCCGGCTGGTGCGCTGTCTCGCCTCCGGGACGTACATCGTGCGCTCGCTGCTGAACCTCGGCGTCACCGTGTACACGCCGACGGTGGCGATGAACACCGTCATCGGGATTCCGTACTGGGCGTCGCTGATCGGCATCTCGGCGATTAGCATCGGGTTCAACCTGCTCGGTGGGCTGAAGGCGGCCATCACGGCGGACGTCATACAGGGTGTAACGATGATCCTGATCTCGCTGGGCATCATCGTCCAGTCGATGGTTACGGTGGGAGGGTTCGAGAAGATTTTCACCATTCCCGCTGCCGATGGTAAGTAGCAGCAGGTTTTGCGCGCAGGCGTGCACAAACAATCGGAACGAACTTGCCAACGTGAGCTTGGTTTCCGTAGGGCGGCTGAACTTTCTCAACTTCACCGGCGATGCGACCGTCCGCGTGGACACGACGTCCGCCTGGCTCGGGCAGCTGTTCATGTCGCTGAGCATTTTCGGATGTCAGCAGAACTTCGTCCAGCGCTACCTGAGCATGGGCACGTTCAAGGAGGTGCGCCGGACGCTGATGAGCAACATCCCGGTCGTGATCGTGCTGTTCTGCCTGGCGTGGATCGTCGGTATGGGCGTGTACGCCGTGTACGCCGTGTGCGACCCGATGCAGGCGGGCTACATCAACAAGATGGACGAGATACTGCCGTTCTTCGTGGAGGACAAGTTTGCCTACCTGCCGGGCGTGCTCGGCATCTTCATGGCGTCGCTGTTCAACGGTGCGCTCAGCCTGAACGTCTCCAACCTCAACTCGCTGGCCACGGTCACGTGGGAAGACTTCCTGTCGCACCTGCCGCGCTTCAAGGGCATCGCCGACAAGCAGCAGCTCAATGTGATCAAGTTCATCGGCTCCGTGTACGGTGTGGTGGTGATGGGCGTCGGCTTCTCGGTCGGCCTGCTGTCCGGCGTCATCGAGAGCAGCATGCTGATGACGTCGGCCACGTCCGGTCCACTGTTGGGGGTGTTTCTGCTGGCGATGCTGGTCCCGATCGCCAACTGGAAAGGCGCTGCCTGCGGCATGGTTGTGTCGCACATCATCACGCTGTGGATAACGTTCGGCAGCTTGACGGTGTCGAAGGAGGCCGTGCTGCTACCTACCACCATTGAGGTGAGAAACAACTTGGGTACGCTTTCGCAAACGACCACGATACTAACAGGGACATTTTCTTTGCAATTCCGCAGGGCTGCACGAACGACACGTTCTCTTCCGGCATTACAAAGCCCACCAAGTCCTGGCTGCTGGCAAACACCCCGCTGGAGGTGGAATCGGAGTTCCCCTACTTCGACACCACGACCCAGTCGCCCGCCGACCCCACGCTCGGCTTCCCCGAGAACATTTACTCCGTGTCGTACATGTACTACAGCCTGATCGGTACGTTCCTAACCGTAGCGATCGGGACGCTTGTGAGCGTACTGACCGCCCACGCCGATGACGCCTACGACCGGAAGCTGCTCCATCCGATCGCCTACCACTGCAGCAAAATCTTCCCCGGCAAGGAGCGTCGATACATCACCAATCCGGACATTCGCCCGAAGGACGAACCGTCGGCCGGGGTAGACATGAAAAAGTCACCGCTGGAAGCGGGACTGGAGCGTGACAATCTCGGCTTCGATACGGTTTCCGAGCAGTCGGGCGTGACGGTGGTTAGCATCGATCCGCTGCCACCGAAGCTGGACCGGCCGGAGGAGGTGTACCGGAAAAATGACCCCGAAGACCGGTACTAACCGGACTCTAGCTCCACTTAGCCTCCTCGCAATCGTAATCATACAATTTCAAAGACTGTGATAAACTCAGAGAACTTCGATCGATGCGCAGCAACCCGGGTAGCACCAGGAGCTGCGGACATTGCGCTCCGATGCAATGTTTCTCTTCGCCGCAATAGTATTTACCGGCCGCGGTTGGGTGCTAGCAGCCCCCCGCAGGCGGTCAAGCAATGGACCTGAATGTGTCCAAAAATTGAAAACCACTGACAGATGGGAAAGTAGAAGGCGGCGAAAGCGTAGGAAAAGCGTGAACCCGTTCTCAGCGTGACGTGCGTTAAAAGATTGAAGGGTATTTTTAAAAAAGCTTAGGTTAAGAAACATGTGCTCGTGCGGTTTGCACGCTGTGGGAAGGGGTAACGACAGGAATTTTACCGTGTTTAATGTAGGGCATATTCGAGAGAGTATTACAAAAAAATAAATTATGATTTACTAAGAACGCATTTTTTCGTTAGGAATACATTAATCTGGAAACTGGTGTTGATCGTGTACTGCTTTGGGAGGAATAGTCTCGAATTATCAGCTTGCAATACATCGCTTCTTTTCTTCAAATCGATTGTTTCCATATCCGAATTTTGGTTCAATGGTTCTGTTGTTTCAATCATTTGAATCCTTTACTTGTAATTGTAACGTTGATAAGCCTTACCGTTTTGCTTTAAAACAGGTTTGAGAAGGACGGAAGTAACGACAGCGACAATTCTGTACTGATGATAAATTAGGAATATAAATGGATTACACACATTCATTGGAGTGATTTTTGTTTTAGTTAGTTCAGTTCTTCCCCTATGTATATCTTTATATTGGTTGTTTAAATTGACAGTTAAGGTCAAACAGAACGAAAAAACATTATTAATAATTAACGAAATTATTGACAAATCAGGCTTGCCTCAAATCATGGCTGTACGAATAATATAGCTATCAATAGTTTTTATTTTCGTATTGATTAAAATTGATAGTAAAATTTTCCTTACAGGCGCACAAAACATCACCAATATGAGATGAGCGCAATATAATAGCAGCCAAACTAAATGTAATCGTACACCAATCGCTTCTTGACATCCGTGACGTGGATGCGGAAATTCGTCCATAATATATTCCCGTCGCCGCTATTGAGATTGTCAGTCATCGACGGTTGAGATACAGTTTCATAAGGCTTTCATGCTGTGTTCCTTCTCAGCCAACGTGTTCTAGGCGGTAGGTTGCATAGATATTACCTTGTTTTACTTTGTGTCGGTGTTATCAGCCATCAGCCAACCATGTAAACAAAGCCATGCATCTTCTGCCTGTGTGTTTGTGTGTGCTTGCAGAATATTAGGATTATGACTGCATATGAAAATGAGATGTTTTCTTTACTTCACCGCAGGTGAGATGCATACGCGGCAACCCCTCAACCGATGTATGCGGCATAATGCATAATGAAGTTTATAATCTTGATTATGAGCTTATGGTTCGCTTCGAGGGTTCGCGTGTGTTTTATTTCTTTTAGTAGCGTTGGAGGGTTTTCTTTCTTTCGGTTTTCGCCAGCAATGGGCTCTCGTCCGCTTTTGTGTAAATCTAGGTCAGCGGTGTCGGAAGCTGCTGCTGGTTGCTGCAAAGACAGAAACCAGCGCTAGCGACACTTGTCATTCCCGGTGAGCACAGCATTTCCGCATCTGTAGAAGCCTTTACACAGTTAGCTACTTACGGGCCGGTGACGCAAAAGCCTGCCTGGTTTGCTTACATTTTGATACAAATTACCTTCGAGCATTCAATTCCATCTATTTATTCGAGCATGCTGTTCTTCTCTCTCACGGTTGCCTGGCTAGAATGTGGCATGTTTACAGGTGCTCAGGCGTGCAGGGACGAGTTGCTTTCAATGAGCCAAGCACGGGCGATGGTGATCCAATGCAAGGGAGCGGAAAGGTTACTGCTCGCCGGCCCGATGATGGCCAACATTTTACAAGGTCGAGAGGGAAGTGGCATGAATCATGCTCGATTTCACACAAACACCGTCAAATTACGGCCTGTTGACCGTAGATATGTCGCTCCTCGTTATTCCGCGCGCGCACACGGATGTTGTTTTACCGCTTGACGAGTCCTTTTTCCGATTAAATACGTAAAGGGCCGGCGATTTTATTGCTCTCACAGCGTTGGACACTCGTTACACCAGGTAGTGGGTTATAAAAAGACATGAAATGCTTGAGCATTATGGTATGCGGAGCATCTCGATGACATTATTACTTAGCACGGGAAAGAAACGGCCTTTCGTTCGCACTCAATTGGCATCGTGCATCACGGCGTGTTGTCGTGATTTACAGCCGAACTGAAGAACAATGAAGAGTGTTGACGAGCTAAATTAGTCATTAATAAAAGGATCGGTAGCAAGCAGAACGTCACTGGATTCAAACAATTGCAACATTTAAAACAGAGCGTTTCGAACTACGAATTATAAATCATTCCCATACAAAAATATCACATTTTACAGCAGCAAACGGAAAATGCAATGGGTTGCAACATTATTCGCAAGTATCAAGAACACAAACACACGCATCCGGTGTTCAAAGAGTTCCTGCAAAACGGAAATGAAACACAAACAAACGATCTACGATTTCTATTCATCAGTAAAGTTAGCTAAAAACAAAAAAAAAACAGGACACCGCGCGGTGAAAGGGAAATTCGATTTTTATTTCCATCAGACCGTGGCCCGTTTGATCGTGTTTTATGTTCATGCGCACGCCGTCGCAAGCTTCTTCCCGGCGCGAAGTGTGTCACTTCACCCACCGGCTGCGAATTGCTATTTTCAGAGGTGAATTTAATACAAAAAACACCCCAAACCAAAAGCGTGGTAAAAAGAAACGCTCCCATCCCCCGAAACCGAAGGGGCCATTTAGTGGCCGGAATTATGAAACTCGATTAATCGGGGATGAAACTGCCGGTTGCCGTAATGAGTGCAGCATATGGAGCGAAAATATGGCCCCCGAATCGAGTGGGAGAATATATTTATTATGTTAATACATCATGACGCTCCTCATGGGCCGAGCTCCCGCGGAGGGAGGGGGATCTTTCTTCATGGCCAAGTTGGAAAGCTGCCTGAAGGCAAAGTGCGTTATTCGTGTTTCACCTGTTATGACAGCTCGTCGATGAAATGGATAGCTTCGCGCGAGCAAATAAAGCATCGTGTGGAGGCAATATTTCTGCCTTTTTTCCTGGCGGCTCCGATCGCTGCTAGAAACTAGAATTTCGGCGTACAAGATCGTATCATCCGCTTGCAGCTACGATAATCCCATCTAATCCTGGCGATACATTTCGCTCTAAAATTACGATAGCCAAGCCCGTCGAGGAACGGACGGTTCGGTATTGTTAGCCTATGGCGATAATCGCGATGCGTGGCTGGATGCGGCGGTTTGCTAGAATAGTCTAAGGTAAATCGAGGTGCCGGGCGCTATTTTAAGCGCGCAAGATACATTGCCATTATGAATCGGCCGTTTATTTATACATCTATCATTTTCGGAAGCGTTTCGTCCCGAAAGAATGCGCCGCTGGGAAGGCAAGAGCCACGGCAGGTGGACGGGGCACGTCAATTAGGTGACGGTATTGTCGGGATGGCCTCTCGAACCTGTCGAATGGCGTCGAGGAACGCATGCGCACCGTCGCGTCACCGCGTGACTTCCGATGATCGCGCCAGTACCGTGTGGTCAAGGACCGTGGCGGTGGTTGTCGCGTTGTTTGGTTAACCCCATTAGGGGAAAGAAATGTGATGCTCCTTCCCGCCCCTCTTTGGCTTCTCGAGGCAGCCTAAACCAAAGCTGGCAAAATGACAGAAAACAGTTAGCTAATGACCTTTTCCGCCCCCCGGTCGGGGTGGGGTGCACCGAAAGGGGCGATCCTTCTCACTCATCGCAATTGCCCGCAAGCCGGACGGTGGGATTAGTGTGGAATGAATACGTGACAAAGTGCCCGCTTGGGAGCGTTATCTGAGAGAAAAAAACCTGCACTTTTAACGAAAACAATCAGTCACTTTCTCTGCTCGGTTGTAGTCACCACAACGAGCTCTTAGTCACCGCATTCCGACCATATGACAAGCGTTTGTACATAACGACAAACACTCTTATCATACCATGCCGTGGAAAGGATAATTATTTTTACTGCATACTTAAGTTTTTTTTTCCACTCAAGCTCACTCATTTTACATCCATATTCGAGCTGCTTCTAACGTCGGGATGGGAAATTACACAGTATTGTAAAATCCGCTCGATCACGTCGGGTTTGTGGCACCGCGAAACGCACGATCGTATGCGTACACGATCGTCGGTAGGGGAAGATTTCAAAACACACGAAACAAGAAACACTCGGTTTCGCGAACGAGTTCCGAAGCTTCGCGCACAAAAATTTAACGCCTGTTTGGCAAAGCACGTAGTGGGGGAAGATTATTTCGCACCACAATTATGCATTGCAACCTGGACCTTTGCTTCACCTCCGGTTCAAGGTAATGCTAATTAGTGCATACGATGAGTTGGACATGAAAGTGGCCCCGGGCCGGTTTTGCTGGGCGTTTATGATGGATGGCTGAGGACACAGGACACGAATTAATAATATGCATCGCTAGCCGCTGGCTGAGTGATGCAAATTGCGTTGCATTATGATGTTTTGGGAATGTAAATAGTATTAAAAAAAAAACTAAATATTTACAAATGCCTTCAATTAGAATTCCGCCCGCTACGTGGCGGACCGGGCGTCTCCATCGTGGAAGGAGTATTGTTACGGAGGAGGAATTTAATAATTAAAATATTGCCCAAGCTCTTTGCGGCTACTTGCTACAATTTAATGCGAGTGTAGCTTAAACACACGGTAATGCCCTGTATGTCAAAACAAAAAAAAAACGAAGAAACATCTCCCAAGGAGAAACTGGGTCTCGCAAAATAAACACAAAACACGTGAAAGTACTGAAGCAATCGGTAATAAACACGCGATAAATCTGCACACTTCGGCTCGCTTGTGCGAGCGTGTGTGTGTGTGGGTGCATTGGTTTCGTTTCGCAAAGAGCACTTTAATCCGTCCATTAGGGTACGAATTAATTACACTTGATTCATGCTACCATCACACGCTCATGGCACAAACAAATAAAACAAAATGTATAGGAAAAACGATAAACCACAATAATAATAACGTGATGCACTTCGACCTCGAGTGGTTCATTTCATCCTCTCGCGCCATCCATCCGAATCTGTTCGCAGCCTTCGCCGCGGAGATGAATGGAAAAAATAGACACAAATCCGGAGATCCAGCATCAGCTAGGTAGTCCGTTTCTTAAGGACAGTTTTTTTTGTGTCTTTACTTTAGAGAAGCGAATAACAACAAACAACAATCGATCGGTTGCGAGGATGGAGAAACACATTGGCAGCTGCTGACACGCATATACACACACACACACACACTTACATGCGCGTGCATAGAGATGGTAATAGCACACACGGTTCGTGTCGTGGAAATAGTCTAATTTTAGACGCATCGCATTACTTAATCGCGTAAACTCCGCGAATATCAGCAGCAGCAGCAGCAGCAGCAGAAACAGCACCACACAATATAGAGGCGCTGCATTCTTCTTCAGCACGACTGCACGGTCCGAATAGGCCCGATCGTAGGGGTGCGCAGACTCGTGCTTGCGTTTGCTGTTGCGTGTCCGTTTTCCCGCAGGTTGGCGGACCCAGCGCGATCGTTTCAGGCAGGCAGTCGACTAGTTAAACTCAATCAGCGAACGCGCGCAGTTCAGCGAGAGCTAGAGCGTGGTGAACGCAGCCAGCTAACAAGCATCTCTACCAGCCTACCACGGGAGCAGCAAAGTGTGTGGGAAAACAAAAAAAAAAACAGCACACCATCAGTTCGCTCTGCTCGGAGCAACACAGGATCGTGATTTTGTAAGTGTACGTGTATGAGCGCGCGCGCGCGCCTGTGTGTAAAACCGTTACGTCATCAGCAAGGAGTGGGTTTCTGCTTTCGGTCCGCGTGTGTGTGTACGTGAGGATCGTTTAAAGAAAAAAAACCTTACCACCCCCCCCCCCCCCGAAACCAGAAACCGAACCGAGGTGAAGATGAAAATCGTGTCGATGGTAGAAAAATAGCCACCGTTGCGGTGACCGGCCAGTTGAGCAAGAGCAGTGAAAGTGAGCAGTCGAGTGCGCGTGTTCGCCGGACCCAACCCTCTCTACCCTCTTCGGCTCGCCGAGCGCAGAAGGAGAACGACACGGCGGATTGTTAGAAAGGATTTTTCACACCCCCCCTGGTCGCCGGAACGGTTAGCGCATTTTTCGCTCGTTTTATTTCCCGTACAACAATTACGTTCTGCAGTAAACCGTTCAGTTTACGATAGCGGTGGTGATCGGGAAATTTGCCTGCTTTCTTTACTGGTGCTTGCCTTCGGAGTGAATACGATCGTGTGCAAAAATAATGAAAAAAAAAACAAATTCTATTCCTCCCTACGCCTGGAGGAAACGGAAAATTATTACGGGTTTGGGTGGGCGTGATACCCATTGCGGGTAGTTCCGCTTCTAGAAACATCTTCTTCGGTCGGTTCGCGGTTTGCCCGCCCTTTAGCTGATGGTGTGAAGAGTACTCAAGACGATGATGATGAAATTATACCGAAATAAAACGAAACAAAAAAAAAATCTCGCCCGTGCATGCGAAAGTGTCATGAAGGATGAAAAAGCGCTTGGAAGCGCTAAGTGACTTCTTCTTTACGTGCTTTTCTACATTATATAATGCGTGTCCTACCGTGTGTCTTCACAACGATCGCCATTTGTTCTCGTAAATTGTTTTCGAGCCTCCTCCGAGTGCGGTTAGGCTACAGACCGCCCCGATGGGGTCCTCCCTTCTTCTCGCCGCGCCCCGTATGCCCCGAATTCTTCCTTGTGTAAACATCAAATGAAGAAATACCCGCTCGGTGGGGTTAGTTCTGTCGGCATGCGCGCGTGTGTGTGCGTATGTGTGATTGTGCGTGTGAGTGTGTGTGTGTGCGTGGCGCATGAGTCGGTGCGAACGGATTCCGACCGGCGCGTGAAATCCGTGAAAATCCGCGCGTACGGGCAGATGGACGGGGCTGGCGTAAAAATAGAAGAAAAACTGAAAAAAGTCTAAAAATAAGTACGGCCCGACTGACTGACACCCAAGTGAATGTTGCCTGCTGCTGCTGCTGCTGCTGCTGCTGCTGCTGCGGCTACCGTGGCCGTGTTCGAAAGTTGACCGTAAAGAAGAGGGCGTTGTTGTGAAGAGAAAGTTGTACAATCGAGCAAAACGGAAAATCTTACCGTGCGTGCGTGAGACTTGCGTGGCAGGGGTAGGCCTTGTGTAGGGCGCGAGCGGGGACGGACACCGCACGGAGAAAACATGTCTTTTATTTCCGTCTGCTGTTACACTTTTTTTTTACCGTGCGCCCGAGCCCGTGTTGTGAAATTGTGTTGAATTTAGCGACGGCAGCAACAAAAAGTGATCATCTTTCGATTGCCAAATTCCTGGTGCGCGCAATGTTCAAGGATTTTCGTTTTACGGCGGTTCGTGTGCGTGTTTGCTTTTTTTTTTTATTTTGCTGAGCGAAACGGCAATCCACCCGCCGTCCGCAATACAATGTGTAAATGATCCTTGTGGCTGCTCACCCACCCACGCGAGGGTGGTAGGCCGAGTCCTGCAGCGGCGTGCAGCGAGAAGCAGCAGCAGCAGCAGTCGCACTGACCGTGAGCCGCATCGTCTTCTGTGTGGGCGGAACAGAATTCGGTGACGGACAGCCAAGATCGCGCTCGAAGGACGTGGCAGGAATAGTGTGTCAGGGTTAGGGCTGCGATCGGATGGGCCAAGGCTAAAGGTGGCAGTTCCAAGTGCTGCTAAATGCTATGAATAGATACTCACCGTTCCATGCAGTGTGGCGCCGGTTGAAAAAGGTGTGCAGCGAAATGGTAGTGGCAGGTTGTGCTGGGCGCACAATTTCGGACATTTCTTGGTGATCCTTGGTTTGCATTGTTCTCCACAAGGCCTACAAGGGTGATGTATTTAAGAAGAGCAGCATCTCGTTATTTCTTTGATACACATATTTCTTTATTATTGTAATATTGTGCAATTTAGCTTGCACAGCATGATGATGAAGGAATTATATGAGGTTGTTCTATTACTTTCAAACACAGAATCTCTTTGATAAAAGAATCTTTCTGATAAATTATTTTGAATTTTTTTCGTACTTTACAACACCTCTATATTGCCTGAAAAGTGCAAAAAATAACGAGCAGAAATAAAAGCTTGTTTCAAGCTGTCCCACCGATTTTGATCTCCTTAATCCATTTGCAAATTTTGCGCAATATAAACTTTTCGCACCTGGTGAAATCGGGCGCAGTTTCGTGTGGGCAAACGCTTAACATGTTATAGGTGTTGTATTTTGCACGAAAAAAGCATTACTCACTGCCAGCGAAACGGCATGTGCTCCTCTTTACAAGCATTCTACCGCTCCCTTCCCTCCTCCTCCCCTTCCACCCCGTAAAAATAGCATCAGCCGCACTGGATGCGCAACCGTCTTCTCCGACAATAGCGTTCTAATTATAGGAATCATCTGCATTGTGTAACGTAAAATGTGGTGGAATTGTGATGCATCACACTAAATTAAGATGCAGCGAATATCGACGCATAGCGTCAAGTTATAAAAATAATGCACGATTGTTTTCGGATTTTTTTGAGGACTATCATTTTTCATGCCGAGTGCATAATTAGTGACAAAAAAAGAAAACAAATAAAAACACCTTTCCATCATGCATCTGTAAACTACAATCCATCCATGTCCGCCCGACCGTCGACAGATAGCGTTATTTTTAGGGGCGCTTTGAACACTTCATCTATACTTAGTCGGACCGCGGCAAAATATTTTGCCTTGCTTGACCGTCCTAATAATAGGTTCCACTTTGGCGGTATGAATAAGCCACGGTGGTATGCCGTCCATCACGACGGGGTGTGTTTTTCCTCAGCCGCCGGTTTCATCCATGGGAAAAACCATCCGCCACCGAAGCATGAGCGAGAAAGAAAAACGATTCAGGCAAATTCAGCCAAAACACTTCGCGAGACTAGTGCACACAAGTGTTTGTTTTGCACCGCGCCGGGTTTAAGAACCAAACGTGTCTGGCAAGGTGTTCTCCATTTCGTTGCGAAGGAAGGGAGGTTATTTTTAACATGCGCAACTCACCGCGGGATAGGTGGGCGTACGTTTGTTTAGTTGAAGTTTGCGTTGGAAAAGCACGAAACGAGAGCGACCGACAGATGGCAGCCTGTAGGGATCGTGATCGTTGAACGGTCGCCTGGATGACGCTCGTTTCAAGAACGCTTTCGTCACTTCACTTTTAACATTTCCCTTCCCTCGTTTTTTTTCCCCTCGCAAACAGCAAAAAGTGTCACATTCAGAGACTGAAAAGTGCAAGTGTTACCCGAGCAAAAAGCATTCCGTGTGCGAACGAGTGAACCTTTTCGCCTGCATGTTAGCGCCACCGTAAAGCGTCAGAGGGTGGTGCGCAAAGAGAGCAGCTTTCTTCCGGGCGATTGCGTGTGTGAGAAAGAGCAAAACAGAAGGAGAGTGGTTGGTAGAGCAGCGTTAGTGAAGAGCGTCTGGGTGCCTGAGGAGCCGGAGCCTGAGCAGCCTTTTGACTAGCTACCGTCGCCAGACAACCCGGGGCACACTGGTAGGTGGTGGCCCCCACCGGTAACGAGCAACCATGGCCGACCATGATTTCGCGCCAAGTTTCACCCAAAAGCCGCAGCTGCGCCAGGAGGACGATGGCAACCGGTTGATCTTCGAGTGTCAGCTGGTGGCGAAGCCGAAGCCGACCATCGAATGGTACCGCAGCGAGGAGCTGCTGTCCGAGAACACGCGGACCAAGTTCAAGATCCAATCGTTCGGCGAGAACAAGTACTTCGTGGTGCTCGAGCTCGACGACGTCATCGATACCGATGCCGGCCTGTACAAGGTGAAGGCCAAGAATCGGATGGGCGAGGTTTCCGCATCGATCAATCTGAACTTCAGCCGTAAGTATGCGAACGGGCGTGCGGGTGTGCCGAGGGGGCGGGGTAGGGGATGCAGATCGGCTTCCTGCCCCTCCCCTCCAAAACCACCGTGCCATCCGGTTTGCCGATGTTTCGACCCGGTGACGCAAATAACGTGGCAGCAGTGATTCAGTGAATGAGTGCTAACATGTATCGTGATCCATTCATGATTGTTGATCGTTTTCGCGGGCGAAATATGTGGCTAATTTTAGAATTCGGTGATTTCGGTACGCGAAATATTTTTGCGAAACAAGACTCGCGCAGCAATGGGCAGCGCATCTTACATTGTGTCGTGCAGTTATGAGTTTTTTGCTTTCGACATTTGGAGTGTACTCATACCTCACATTTGTTTTAATTTTTTTTAATTCGTTTGGATGAGTCACAGTTAATGAATCTTATGAATGCACGATCAAATGTTACTAGAATTATTTACGTAATATTTTAAATTAAAAACCAGTTGCTGTTTGATATTTTGTACCAATTTTTGAATTAATTCAATGTCGAAACAATTGTTCCACGATGGAAAAATAATACTGATTATATATGTATTATTTACGTATTATTTCGATTTAAAACCAGATGCTATTTGATATTTTATACCACTTTTTTAATTAATTTAATGTCGAAACAATTGTTCCACGATGGAAAACAATTTCAGATTATATATGTTGTATCGGAAATTTTTATTTATGTTAAGCTCATTTTTGCCAACAGTTGATTAGTTTTCTCGGATCCATTGGTTCGAATTTCTTTAAAAAAATTAATTACAATCGGTCATTAATTACAAATTAATTACAACGGCATTGCACATTATATCAAGCCAATAATCGGTCCATATTTTCTCGTGAATTTCAATAATAATTCCAAACCCCGTGTACTATGTTTTGCGTATACCCAACGAATGATATTCACGATCCATGCGGCACAACGTTGACACTTACTCTGCACACAACCACCTACTCACCCACCCGTATTTGCTGCCATTGTAGCACACTGTCCCACTCGTCAAATACCTCCCATTAACACGTGAAACTGTTTCCATCTCTGTTTTCTTGTTTTCCGCGCCGCTCATGTTGTACGTGTCAAAATGTGTTCAAAATTCAACCCCGAACAGCTGCTGACGAGCCTGTGGAAAAGTAAGTGTGCCCACCGTTTGCCGTTTTCCGTTGCTTTCGGATTGTTCGATTGTGTTTTGCTGTTTGTGGTGCGTGTCTCTTCGCTGCTCCCTTTGCTGCCAAGCACGCGGTGCGATCATTTACGTGTGTGTCGTCAGACGAGCTCTGCTTTCGCTAGCTAATAAATGCGCTTCCCAATCTCTTCTTCCCCGTGCTTTCGATGGTTTCCTTTACGCCACTAATCTAACTGCCCACTGCCCCACCAAACACTGTCGACGCTGGGACGATTGTGCAGAGAAAGTGGAACGGAAGGAGCGGTACGTATGTGCTTCGTGTTAGTGTTTGTGTGGCAATATGTGCGTTCGTTTTATCGGAGCGATCGGCGGACGTGGCGGAGCGGTACTAACTGGAAAAACCTTTTCCCCATTGCTCTCTTCCCCGCGCAGGCAAATTGATGGCGTTGCACCGACGTTCATCAAGAAGCCTTCGATCCAGCAGGAAAACGACGGCAAACGGCTCATCTTCGAGTGTCAGATTAAGGCCGACCCGAAGCCACAGATCAGGTGGTCGCACAACAGTAAGGTGATCGACAACACACCGAGGCATAAGGTGAGGCGATCGTGGCGAGGATTTGTTCTACCCTTACAGGCATACTAACACGCACACTACTGTCGCTTTCGATTACATCCTTCCAGTTCAAAGTACAAAACGATGGTATCCTGTACCACGCCACACTAGAGGTCGAAAATGTGTCGTTCGAAGATTCGGGCAAATACAAGGTGACGGCCAAAAACGAGCTGGGCGAGTCGAGCGCAACGATCAGCTTGAACTTTGACAGTGAGTATTGCGTATCCCGCGCGTTTCACCGCGCGATTTGAAGGTGTTTCCAATAATCTTCAGTGCTCATCCGATCCGCAGCCTATGTTTTGTTTTTATTTTTGTCCTAATTTTGTTCATCAGGATTTAGTTTCCGTGTGCCATTTGCCAGCCTCATCCTCATCGTCACCAAACTGCACATGCTCAGATCATATCACAATTCATGAGAACATCATACCAAGCCGGTTCCAAATTGCGCTGGATGTTGTAGATAGTTTGTTTACCACATCTGCTGCTGTTGGGGTTTCATTTATTCTCTTTCCCATCAACCATAGTGGGTTTTAATACAAAAACAAAACAATCATTTCCACATACACATCATCGATGTACGCTCATCTCTGTGTAAATTCATCAATTTCATGATCATAAAAGGGCATCGTCATTTCTCATATCAGAAATCAAATAAAAAATAATTATAATAAGATCAAAAAAAAAAAAAAACAAAAACGCAAATAATTGCTATCGTAACAACTAAATCGGACTCTGTGTAAAAATAAGTCTTATGCAATGAAGATCGTTCCAATGGAACTACAAACTGAAGAAGATCTTAAAACAGACAACAAAAACCGATCAATCAAGAAGATCAATCAGATCGGTTCATATTCAGAGACATAAAATCGAGAAAGACATGTACAATGCAAAATATTTAAATCGAGAAAAATGGTTAAAGACGGTGTGTAAATCGTTACGGTACGGTTTTGAGAAAGGGCAACTCCGCCCACCTGTGCCGCACGAATCGAGAAATGTTTTATCGAGACCAAGAGTACTTCCTTCCGGTACATAGCGTATAGCAACACTACAACGCAAACTCCCATTTTTCCCGTTCCCGTTCCGTCTAGGTGAGGAAGTCCCGGTACCGGCGGATGGCTTCAAGCCTGCTTTTACAGATCGACCTGTCACTCGACAATCGGACGACGGCAAGAACATAATATTTGAGTGTAGATGTATCGGCGATCCAAAGCCAAGCTATTCATGGCAAGTGTCGTTTCGTTTTTTTTTGTTTTGTGTTCCGTTTCCTTTTTTTTGTTTCGTTGTGTATTCTATCACTTCTATTCTAATGCCACCTCTCTGCCCCGTGCTGTTGACGTCCTGCGCACGTGGCAGTGAGCACGAAACCCCTGCACGAGGCCGTGTTGGTGTGTCCTGGTGTGGGCCGGTTCGTGCGCGACGTTACCTGCGCATGCTTGCCAGCAGTTCGTGGGAGGTGCGGGCGTTATAAATACGCGATTCTAATTCGATTTTCCGCTTTTCGGCGTGTGCCCACCACTGTAGGTTCCATGAAAAGAACGAGATCGCCATGAGCGGCAGGTTCAGTAGTGTGGTCGAGGAGGACCAGAACCACTCCTACCTGATCCGTTTCACGATCAAGGACGTGAAGCAGCTAGACCGGGGGGTGTACAGTGTGCTAGCGAAGAACAAGCACGGCGATTCGACGGCTGTTATAAACCTAAACTTTGACTCTAGCTCGAAACTGATGTAAGTTTACGATGGCGCCTGCATCGCGCCTCGCTGGTGGTGGGACGATTTCCTTGGACGATAGAGCATCAGCGCTGTAGTTTTGTGCTGTTTATTTTGTTTAGGTTTTGCTATCTTTTTGTAGCAATACTTCGGTTAAATATGAAGAACCGAATCTCTCAAAAAAGGGGTTCTTTAAAACACTTACAACTGAAAGTTATCCACATGGTTCCTGACCTGTGAAAATATCCAGTGAAATCGCTCCAACACCATGTTCGAATGCAAGAGCCCAAACGCTCAGACGTTCTGCATCTTTTATTTTTTTTCGGTGCCGTGCAGAAGCCCGGACGGGAAACCACCCCGATTCCCACAGAAGCCCACCATCTCCCAGAAGGGTGACGTGCTTTCGATGGAATGCATTTTGGAGGCAATGCCGGTGGCCGACATTACCTGGTACCATGGGCAGGACAAGATCGAGGATGGCGAGCGGTTCAAGATCCTGCGGAAGGCCATCTCGATCGACACGTACCTGCTTACCCTACAGATTTCGCTACCGACCGCCAATGACGGAGGCATCTATCGCTGCCACGCTTTCAATCCATTCGGGGAAAGTAACGCGCACATTACGCTTAACTTCAAAGGTATTGTCCCGATTTTCGGTTCTAGTACGGTTTTCTTTACCCCCCCTACGCCTGAAGCAAAACTCAAACTCAACACATCGTGTCACTGTTTTCGTATCTGTTTCCTTGTTTTTTTTCCTTTTACTTCTACTGATTGCAATGCACTACTTTGGTTGTTCTTGTGCCACTTTCCGTGTGTTTCGGTGCTGTGTTTTTGTGATTTTCTTTTGCCTACGTGAAGTTGTGATCTATATAGTATGTTGCGTGTTCCTGTTTCTTGCTCGTGTTGTGTTTTTTTATTATCGCATACACTGTCCATACTGTACCGCTGGTTCTATTGCTAGACTGTGTCGATCTTTTATTTTTTCACCGTGTGTTCATCAACTGTCTATCTTTCGTTTGTTTTTGACTCATTTGTGTACCATCGATAGTTGATAAATTTACCTTCAAAGATGTCTCTCCTTTTCGCATCTTGAATTTGTCTTCCTCATGACGAAGGCATTTCTGGATTGTACTTCCAAATGTTTCTCAAGTATGGCATATGGTTTTCGACCTTCGTTGGTCAGTTTTGTAAAGAAAAATGTCAGTAAAAGTGTCTAAGAGTATCTTAAACTTTCCAAAAATGATAATGTTATTACGATAGCAAGCAAAGATTCTTCAGAGTGTTACAGCGTCATATACGGCTACTAAAGAGCAACTGCTTACGGCTGATCTAAACGGAATGGCAGCTTGACATCGTAACGTAGTCTGCAAGCGTAATTCATCAAATCGATAACAAAAAAAAAAAAACTTGGTTTGGCTTTTCGAAGAAGCAGATTTCCTTCTCTGCTCCTTCCAGTCACTAACAATTAAAATGTAGTTGTAACGTTTTCCCAATCGCAAACACTCGTAACTCCGCTTCGAATGCTAGCGTTTCAAAGCGTTGCCGTTCAAATTGACTCACTGTCCGTATTTTCTTTCCCATCCCGCGCGAAAATCGAACGCCCGCTCACATCATCCCACCCTGAAGCGAACGAAAACGAGCGTGGATTTGCACCGTCGTTTGTGGAGAAACCGAAGATCATACCGAACAAGCTGGGCACGCTAATAACGATGAAGTGTAGATGTAGATCGAAACCGAAACCGACCGTCAAGTGGATGCGGAAGAAGCAAGAGGTGACATCGTCCAACAAGGTTGCGCTGGAGGTGAAGACTGTCGACGAGGACACGTACGAGCTGACGCTGAACATCAAGGACCCGAACGCGGACGATGGCGGCAGCTACTCGTGCATAATCAGCAACGAGTTCGGCGAGAGCAGCGCAACGCTCAACCTGAACATCGAAGCCGAACAGGAGACGACCAAGAACGCGCCGATCTTCGTCGAGAAACCGCACATCGTGTCGCTCGACAACGGCAAGCTGGTGCGCATGGAGTGCAAGGTGAAGACCGACATCAAGCCGGACATCACGTGGACCCGCGAAGGTCGGCTGCTGCAGGAAACATCGAAGCTGAAGATGACGATGACGCAGGAGAAGGACGTCTACCATATCACGCTCGTGCTGAAGGATCCACAGACGGAGGACTCTGGCACGTACAAGTGCAACATCAAGAATATTCTCGGAGAGTTAAATGCTAATTTAATTCTAAACATTGAGAGTGAGTATGGCTGGAAGGGATGCGTTGCGTTGCGCGTGGGTGAAGCTAATCGTTCTCGCACGGTTTGGTGCGTTGTCCGTTTTCAGTTATTCCGGTGATAAAGGAAAAACCGAAACTAGTTACGAACGTTAAGAAGCGTACCGCTTCCATCGAGTGTTCGGTGGCGTCTCGCTTCAAGCCGGAGTGCGTCTGGATGAAGGAGACTACGATTATAAAGGAAACACACCGACACATGATCAAGATCGAGGAGACGCGCGAGGGCGAGTTTTCGGTCAAGCTCAACATTGTGGGCCTGAGCGAGGCTGACTTCGGTGCGTACAAGCTGGTGGCCAAGAACGACAAGGGCCAGGCGACGTCGCAGGTGATCGAGATCAAGGACATCGTGTTCGAGAAGCCGCCGGCGACGAAGCCGATCATCGACGCCAAGTTCAAGGACGTGGAGATCGATGAAGGTGGCGATCTGACGCTTGCCGCCGGTTTGGCGCAACCCGATCGCCATTTCAAGGTGTACTGGATGAAGAACAAAACCATCCTGAAGGCGAGCGAAACGGTCATCCAGGAGTTCAACGGGCGCATGGCTAAGCTAGTGGTCAAGAACGTAACCGTAGAGGACGCCGGTTCGTACAAGGTCTCTATTAGCAATGACACCCAGAGCGACGAGTGCGAGTGCAAGGTGAAGGTGAACGCCAAGCCGAAGCCGAAGGATGACGAGAAAACGAAGAAGAAGCCCGCCAAGAAGGTGGAAGAGGAGAAGAAGGAGGAGGAGAAGGTGGAGCTGAAGAAGGTCGCCAAGAAGGAAACGGAAGCGGCGGCCGAGGAGGAGAAGGTGCAGCTGAAGAAGGTCGAGAAGAAGGCGCTGGAGCAGAAGGCCGAGGAGGAGAAGGTGAAGCTGAAGAAGTTCGAGAAGAAGGAGACGGAGCTGAAGGTGGAGGAGCAGAAGGTACAGCTCAGGAAGGTCGAGAAGAAGGACGGTGAGCTGAAGGTGGAGGAGAAGAAGGCCGAGCTGAAGAAGGTCGAGCGTAAGGAGGCCGAGCTGAAGGTGGAGGCGGAGAAGATCGAGCTGAAGAAGGTGGAGCGGCGAGCGTCGGAGGCGAAGGTGGAGGAGAAGAAGGTGGAGCTGAAGAAGGTCGAACCAGAGAAGATCGAAATCAAGGTCGAGGAGGCCAAGAAGGTCGAAACGAAGAAGGAGGAGAAAATTCAGATCAAAGTCGAGGAGGACCGTCGCGGATCGATTCCAAAGATCAAGGAGGTAACTTTGCTGGAACGCTTTCGTGTACCATCTGCTGAGATAGCAGCCGTCTGTTGCGAGTTACGACTGATGACCGTTTGTGGTTTGTGTCCCTTTTAGGAACCCGCACCTGCCCAGAAAGGTTTGGAAGCTCCAAGCATCGAGATCATCCGAGACAAGGGTAGCCGTCGGGGCTCGTTTATGGACGATCGTCGTCCAAGTTTACTGATCAACGATGATGTAAGTAGCGGCATCCAACGTGCATTTGACTGTGAACTCATATTAGCAATTGTGTTGTATGTTACTCTAAGCGTTTCGCTACAAACACTGGTACGGTTTACTCACATAGCAAAAGAAAAAATGCAACATCTTGTACATCGATCTGTGATAAAGTGAGCTTATCCATGCGAGGATCTTTCGCTGGGATTCGTTCATATTTTTATACCCGTTTCGACGTGCTGAAACGAATGACTTTATGTTCCTAACAGTTCTACTCTTCTTGTTACTTATCTTCGTTGTTCGACTCTGTTCCACCGGTGGTACCTGTTCGTACATCGATTGTCTGTTTTTTCGATCTGTATGGCGCGTAAACACAGAGCAAACTTAGGCCTGGTGAAGTTATCGACGAGCGAAAGGTGACTATAAGGCTGACGACGGTGGTCTAACTGGCGTCTACGACCGACACCACGTGTACTGTTTATCCAAATGCTAACTGATTTAGGAAGAAGGTACGAATGAGATGTCAGCCCAGCTTACGCGGAAGCAAAACCCGCGCATGAGTGCCGTCAGCAAAAATGGATGCAGATCAAAGTGGAAAGCTCCCAATACCTTGACCAATGCCGCAGGCGTTCGTTTGTACGGCTAAGGTATTGGTTTGCCCCTAGTACGCCCTAGTCGATGCTACGCTTGATTGCATTCGCATCCGATACAGGGGCGATCGCGTAGCACCTTACCGATCCGGCTCCCCGATCGAGTTAAAAATAGATCGACACCAGCCGGTGCCGTGAAGAACAGACAAATGTTCCTGTTGAAAGTTTTGGCGATTTCTGAAAGCAGGTTCGTCGATGGGGCTAAGCTATCGGCAGCCGGGCGTGGATTGCAAAAATAGCGGGAAATTCGATTATTTTCCTGCTCACTGTTTGGCTATTTGACTTTCGAGAATATTTGTGTACGTGTGTATGTGTGCTACTTTTTTTGTGCGCTCTCCAAGCTGAATGCACTCCTGTGTTTTTCGCGTGAGGTGATGATTTATTGCCATATTTCCTTCGCAGAAGCATTTCCGGGGGAGGGAGCGCTGGGAGAGTTGTTCTTCGTTCGAGAAACGGTAGGAGGTAGATTATGAAAATTGATTACTGACATACGAGATTTGGTAGCGGGTTTGGGGTGTATTTCGATAGGTTTCCTACGAATATGTGCATCTGGGGCGTGCGGGTATATACAGCCATTCGTATACAACCATTTTGCATCTACTGTCGAATGTTGTGCTCCATCTTAAGAACTTGTGTATTAATACTTAACATCTTTCTCTTTCCTTCTCTAATCGCTCATCACTGTGTGTGTGTGTGTATGGATGGGTCGGTATGTTTGTGTGTCTGTTTCTGTTTCTATATGGTATGTATGTATGGGTACAATATACCACGGCAATATGGAACGTTACGAACCGTTCGATGGTGGATGTACGTCTGGGTTTGCTGACGACGGGTGCGATTATAAATATCAAATATCATGCAAAACCCTGGCGCCCCGTAGAAGCGACGACCATCAATCGATGTACGTCGTCCGAGCATTCAAGATATGGATGAGAAGATCAACCAACCGTCGACACCGCTGCGAGCGATCGGTGAAGACGGCAAGGCTGCTATCATCGTGGACTTCCAGGAGAGCTACTCGGCAGTAGAAGGTTTGCTACCGTTTGTGTTCTGGCTTCCGCAACTGCTGCAACTGCTTCAGTACGATCTGCTGTGTGTCGTGCCTATTACGCTTCACGCTTCGCCAACCGTCCCGTGCGCAGTGGGAGAAAAAAGTGTTCCAATCGTGTTGTTTGGTGATTTGCAGATCAAACCGGATACATCTCGGTGCAGGTCGAAGGTAATCCTGCGCCGACGTGGAAGTTCTTCAAGGGTATCACCGAGCTGGTGGACGGTGGACGCTACAAGCATCATACCGATGGTGAAAGCAACACGATAACGCTGTGCATTCGCAAGGTGAAACCGAACGATGAGGGCAAGTACAAGGTGGTCGTCTCCAATGCCCACGGCGAGGACAGTGCTGACGTGCAGCTGTACGTGTCGGACGCCAGCGGTATGGACTTCCGTGCCATGCTGAAGAAGCGAAAGTACGCCAAATGGGGCAAGGAGGAGAAGGACCCGGACTGGGGCGACCTGAAGGAGGTGGAGAAACCGATGCCAACGCTGAAAAAAGTGGAGCGAGTATGTGTCTGGTGTGCTAACCAATATCGCACTCCCATTCTTCACCTGTGCTAAGAACGTGGTTAACATACATATCAATGTTTTTATCCTGCATAATTTAACTTCTAAACATATTTTACTTTCACCACAGAAACAAGATACGTTCTCGAAGCCTCTGGTCGACATTACTTGCAAGGAGGGTAAGGACAAGAAGGTGATGTTTGAAGCTACCTTCACCAAACCCAATTCCAAGGCGAAATGGTTGTTCCGTAAAGATGTAAGTAATGCAAAGAGTCGCTGCACGGTGCACAAATCAACACGTTCCTTTCTCCCATCTCACAGGAAATTTTCACGGGATCGAAGTACAAGTTCAAGGTGGAGGGCGACCAGTATACCTGTACGATCTTCAATCCCAAGGTTGAAGATGGTGGCAAGTATACGTTGGAAATTGCGGGCATTTCCTGCTTCGCGTACCTGAACGTGGAGGAAGCCGATCCGGTGTACAAGTTCACGAAGAACCTGAAGAAGGCGGAGAAGGGTTTCCTCACGCACGACTGTACGCTGGAGTGCGCGGTCGATAACTCCCTTGCGCCGATCGGCTGGTACAAGGGCGAGACGAAGCTGGAAAATAACGATAAGTACGTGATCGGCAAGGACCTGAACGGCACGGTGACGCTCATCATCAAGAACTGTACCGCCGAGGATGCCGACACGTACCGGTGCCAGATCGAAAAGCAGACCGACAAAACGGAAACGAAGCTGAAGATCCTGGAGTACAGCTACAAGTTCACGAAGGTGCTGAAGAGCCAGCAGCTGTTCGTGAAGGACACCGTCACGTTGGCTTGCGAGCTGGATCACGTGCTGGGTAAGGTGGAGTGGTTCAAGGGTGATGAGAAGATCGTCGAGAGCGATAAGGTGCAGATCGTGAAGGACGGCCGCAAGCACAAGCTGGTGCTGAAGGATGTTGCCAAGACAGACAGTGGCATGTACCGGTGCGTCAGTAACGCCGACAAGACGGAAGCGGAGATCTTTGTCAAGCGTAAGTAAACCAGTACGGATATTATCAGACTTCTGTTACGATTGCTACCATCGGTTACTATCTTGTAGGACCGAACAAGTTCATGAAGAAGTTGAGCGATACGACTGGCAACGAGACGGAGAAGCTGGTGCTGGAGATTCAGGTTCAGGACGAGGAAGCCGACGTTGCCTTCTTCCTGGGTGAAACCGAGCTGAAGAAGGACGGCCGCATTGATATCATCAACAACGGCGACGGTACGCATCAGCTGGTGTTCAACAAGCTCGAGCTTACCGATGCCGGTGAGATTCGATGCGAGTGTGGCCCACTGACCAGCAAGTGCACGTTGAAGATCAACAAGAAGGAAACGAAGCCCAAGTTCGAGGTACCACCGAAGGTTGAAACCCCCGCCAAGGTGGAGAAGGTGCTGGAGGTACCGTTCACAAGTAAGTACACGTGGTCCGCATTAGCGCTTTACCTCACTCGCTTTCACCTATACGTTTGCCACCCGAACGCTACTTGCTAGACAAACTGTACATAATGTGTTGTCTTTTTTGACACAGCGGGTGAGTCGCGCCAGTCGAAGGTGGTGGCAAAGTTGTACAAAGATGGCAAACCGGTACCACCGGAAGATGTTGATATAGTTGTAGAGAACGATAAGGTCGTGCTGAAGTTCAAGAAAACCGAATTCAAGGATTCGGGCGAGTACAAGCTTGAACTGACGAACGCCACCGGTACAGAAGAGCATACCACTAACGTTGTCTTCCAGGACAAACCGCAGCCACCGCAGGATCTCGGGTGCACGGGTATCTACCAGACGAAGTGCGTCGTCAAGTGGAAGGCACCGGAAAACGATGGTGGCGCTCCGTTGGACAAGTACGTTGTGGAGCGGCAGGACGTGTTCAAGCGGTCCGGTTGGGACGTGATCGGGGACACGCCGGGCGATCAGTGTAAGTTCAACTGTAACGATCTCGTGTCCGGACGCCACTACAAGTTCCGCGTGAAAGCCATCAACAAGATGGGCGAGTCCGAGTACTGCGCCATGGAGAACGATATCATTGCAAAGGATCCTTGGACGGAACCGGATCCGCCGCGCGATCTGGAGATTGCCGACTGGGACAAGGACTTTGTCGATCTGCGGTGGAAGATACCGAAGTCCGACGGAGGTGCGCCGATCACGAGCTACATGGTCGAGTACAAACCGTACACGGCCGCGAACTGGAAGCACTATGAGGACATCGGCGCGGGCCAGCTGAACACCACCATTCGTGGCCTTACGGTAGGAGAAACGTTCGAGTTCCGCGTGAAGGCGGTCAACCAGGGTGGTCCCAGCAAGCCGAGCAACAGTACCGAGCCGCTCAAGATACGCGATCGGTACGTGAAGCCCTTCATCGAGGGTGAAGGTCTGCAGCCGATTACGCTGAAGAAGGGTCAAACGATACGCTACTACGCGCAGTACGGTGGTGAGCCCGAACCGGAGGTGGTCTGGGAGAAGGACAACATACTGGTGATCTGTGATTCCGAGAAACGAAAAACGATCGACGTTGAGAGCTACGCTACAACGATACAGGTGCGCCATGCGGTGCGTGCCGATTCCGGCGATTATAAGCTGCGGTTGAAGAACAGCAGCGGCGAGTTTGTCACGATCGGTAAGGTTCTGGTGCTGGATGTACCGACGCAACCGATCGGACCACTTAAAATCGAAAAGGCCCGAGCAAATCACGTGGTGATCAGCTGGCAACCACCGGAGGATACTGGCGGCTGTCCGTTGACGGGTTATCTGCTCGAGAAGATGGACGTCGAAAACGGAACGTGGCTGCAGGCGGGCGAATGTGGCGCCGATCAGCTGACGTTCGATTTCACGCACCTGCAGAAGGGTCGCAAGTTCGAATTCCGCGTTAAAGCGTACAACAAGGAGGGTGAATCTACGCCGTTGGAAACGCTGTTGGCCGTGAAGACGGTGAATCCCTATGGTAAGCTAGTAGCCCATCTGTCTGAATGTGTGTCCGTAAAAGTGGTACCTCGATTATTGCCAACTTGCTATTGTGATCTTTTTAAACTGTCCAACTGTCTGATAAAAAGTACTAAAATTGATATAGTTGAAGATGCCACTGTCGTGAGCAGTCATTCGACCGGAAAAGATTTCATGATAACTGTTACCTTTGACTCATTTTGCAACGTTCGCAAATAGATCCTCCTGAGGCACCGGGTAAACCGGCCGTCGACGATTACGGTGTTGACTTTGTGGAGCTGAAGTGGGAGAAGCCCGAAAAGGATGGCGGCCGTCCGATCACGCACTACGTGATTGAGTGTAAGAACAAGTTCCTCACCGACTGGACGGAGTGCGCCAAGACGGAGAACGACGACTGCGTCGGTAAGGTTCATGGTCTGAAGGAGAAGGTCGTCTACCAGTTCCGCGTCCGTGCCGTCAACAAGGGTGGAGCATCGAAGGCTTCGGAGCCGAGCGATAATCACACCGTGAAGCACAAGAACCGTAAGTGTTGCCGTGGGGTCTTCAAACACCAGTCTGTGTTTCGTGTTCTATGTATTTATGATTATAGAATGCACTCTATTGATGTTTATATTTGCAAACTTAAAGTCCTAGTATATAAGCTGTCAATGTCGTACGGCGTTATCGAAACGTTCGGATGACTCGGTGCTAAAGTTTTGCTCGATCAGTATGTTCGCGGTCTGTCAAATGGTGAAACCATGCGTGATTTTTGGTTACTAACGTAAATGTTTAACTTGTTCTCTGTTTAACCATCTGCTACCGGTAACGAAAAACTGTGAACAAATCAGTGAAACCACGTATTGATCGCACGAATCTTAAGAACATCACA
>KI915040.1:21676224-21732923 GCA_000473445.2 Anopheles farauti
CGATCAGGTGGAGATCACGGTGACGGTGCGATCGAAGCCAGCCGCACCCGAGGGTCCGCTGGAGGTGAAGGACATGACGAAGGACAGCTGCAAGCTGGAGTGGAAGAAACCGAAGGACGACGGTGGTGTACCGATCGATCACTACGTGATCGAGAAGTTCGATCCGGACAATGGTATCTGGATGAACGCGGGCAAAACGGACGGGCCGCTGACGGAGTTCCCGGTCGATGGGCTGGTGCCTGGCCATCGCTACAAGTTCCGCGTGAAGGCCGTGAACCCCGAGGGTGAATCGGAACCGTTGGAAACCGCCGGAACGGTTGTTGCGAAGGATAGTTTCTGTAAGTGGCATGACGCACTCTAGCTGGTTGAGGTGGTTCTAACAAGCGGTTTTATTTCCAAACAGCCGTTCCTGATACGCCAAGCGCTCCAACGGTGGTCGATTGGTCCGAGAACCATGCCGTGCTTAAGTGGCCGGAACCGGACAACGGTGGCAGCCCGATCACGGGATACATCATCGAGAAGAAGGACAAGTACAGCCCGATCTGGGAGAAGGCAATCGAAACGAACTCCCCCAACCCGACCGCAACGGTGGGAGGTTTGGTGGAGGGCAACGAGTACCAGTTCCGCGTGATTGCCATCAACAAGGCCGGACCGTCGGATCCGTCCGATTCGAGCCGTACGTTCACTGCCAAGCCACGGTTTGCGCCGCCCAAGATCGATCGCCGCACGATTCGCGATCTGTCCATCTCGGCTGGATCGATGCTGAAGTTTGACGTCGCCATTTCGGGTGAACCCGCACCGAAGTGCGAATGGCGCGTGAACAAGGCGATCGTTACTGGCGGCGACCGGCGGTTGGAGATTCTCAACACCGACTACAACTCGAAGTTTATCCTGCGCCCGGCGAACCGGGGCGATTCGGGAGACTACGAAATCACGGCGACGAACTCGTCCGGTCGGGATCACGTGCTGGTGCAGGTCACCGTCACGGACAAGCCTGGCCCGCCGGAGGGACCGCTGACACCGTCGGACATTACGAAGGAGTCGTGCAAGCTGAAGTGGAAGCGCCCGAAGGACGATGGCGGTTGCGACATCGAGTACTACCAGATCGAGCGCTTCGACGACGACGTGAAGGCTTGGGTGCCGCATGCGCGCAGCGTGGAAACCAACGCCGACATCGGTGGTCTGCAGGACGGCAAGAAGTACAAGTTCCGTGTCAGCGCTATCAACGCGGAAGGCGAATCGAAGCCGCTCGAGATGGCCGGAGACTTCATTGCGAAGAATCCGTTCGACGAACCGTCGGCACCGCGCGACTGCAAGGCCACCGATTGGGGTACGGACTTTGTGAAGCTCGCCTGGCAGCCGCCGGTTAGTGATGGCGGCTCGCCGATCACGGGCTACGTGGTTGAGGTGAAGGACAAGTACGGCGAGTGGGAACGCAAGATGTCCGTGCCGGCGGAGGCAACGTCGGCCACGGTGCCCGATCTGTTGGAGGGCCAGAAGTACGAGTTCCGGGTGCGTGCGGTCAACGACGCCGGTCCCAGCGAGCCGAGCAACGCCACGCCTCCGATCGTCTGCAAGCCACGCAACCAGCCGCCCAAGATCGATCGTACCAACCTGGTGGAGGTGCGCGTCAAGGCGGGCAACAACGTTGTGTATGACGTGAAGGTGTCGGGCGAACCGGTGCCGACTACACGCTGGTCGATCAGCAAGCGCGAAATCAAGCCAACCGATCGCTACAAGTTGCAGAACTACGATTACAGCACCAAGCTGACGATTCGTTCGGCGACGCGCGAAGAGAGCGGCACCTATCAGCTGGATGCGGAGAACGAAAATGGCAAGGATACGGCGACGGTGCAGGTGACGGTGCTGGATGTGCCAAGCCCGCCGGGAGGTCCGTTGAAGGTGGTGGAAATCACGGCCAACACGGCCGTGCTCGAGTGGCGTCCGCCATCGGACGACGGTGGTTTGCCGATCGACAACTACATCATCGAGAAGCTGGACGAGGTGAAGGGTACCTGGGTGTACGCTGGTGACTCGGGCAGTGCGCGTTGCAAGGCCGAGATTGACGGGCTCATCGACGGCCATACGTACAAGTTCCGTGTGCGCGCGGCCAACAAGATGGGCAAGTCGGAGCCGCTGAGCATGGCGAACTCGGTGCTGGCGAAGAACCCGTACCGCGCCCCGGACCGTCCGGAGCAGGTCACCATCAAGGACTACGACAAGGACTACGTCGAGCTGGAGTGGAAGGCACCGGAGAACGACGGTGGGTCGCCGATCACCGGGTACGTGGTTGAGAAGCTTGGCAAGTACTCGAGCGACTGGGAGAAGGCGGTGGAGGTCCCGGAGGGTGACGCTACGAGCGTGAAGGTGCCGGACCTGATCGAGGGTACGGCGTATCAGTTCCGCGTGCGCGCCATCAACCGGGCGGGTGAGGGCGATCCGAGCCGACCGACCGAGTCGCACATCGCCCGCAGCAAGAACCAACCGCCGAAGATCGACCGCAACTACCTGTCGAACGTGAAGATCCGGGCCGGGCTTACGTTCGAGTTCGATGTGCCGGTGAGCGGTGAGCCGGTGCCGGCGAAGGAATGGTCCCACAAGGACAACATGATCATCAACACCGACCGCATCAAGGTGGTGTACGAGAACTACCGGACGAAGCTGCGCGTGATCGACGTGAAGCGCGCCGATAGCGGCGTGTACACGCTGACGGCCAAGAACAAGAACGGCATCGACATTGCCAACGTGAACGTGACGATTCTGGACGTGCCGGCACCGCCGGAGGGACCGATCCGGCACGAGAACCTGTCGAAGACGGGCGTAACGTTGATGTGGCGCCCGCCGAAGGACGACGGTGGCTCCGAGATTCTGCACTACGTCGTGGAGAAGCTGGACACGGATCAGCTGCGGTGGGTACCGGTGGGAGAAACCATCTCCACCAAGATCCGGCCGGACAACCTGATCGAGGGCCACTCGTACCAGTTCCGGGTGCGTGCCGTCAACAAGCAGGGCGAGTCGACGCCGCTCGTGACGTCGCAGCCGATCACGGCAAAGGACCCGTACAACAAGCCGGACAAACCGGGCAAACCGGTGGTGGTCGACTGGAGCGACGACCATGTCGATCTCGAGTGGAGCATCCCGAAGAAGGACGGCGGTGCGCCGATCACCAGCTACATCGTGGAGAAGCGCCCGCGCTACGGCGACTGGAAGTTTGCCGGTGAGTTTACCGAGCTGTACAAACCGGCCGCCAAGGTGAAGGAGCTGACGAAGGACGAGGAGTACGAGTTCCGCGTGTGCGCCGTCAACAAGGCCGGCGTGAGCGACCCGAGCGAACCGTCCGAACCGGTGGTGTGCAAGTCGCGCTTCGTCTCGCCGCACTTCAACAAGAACGCGCTGAAGGATCTGGTCGTGCCGGTGGGCAAGAAGATTGCCTACAACATCTCCGTGGAGGCGTCGCCGCAGGTGACGGCCGTGTGGAAGCGCAACGGTGCCGTCATACCGGAGTCGCAGCGCGTCATCCGGGAGGTGTACAACAACGAGGTGTCGCTGGAGATTCCGTTCTCCGTGCGCGACGACACCGGCATGTACACGCTGATCGTGAAGAACGAGTGCGGCGAGTTCTCGGCGTCGGCGAACGTGACCGTGCTGGACAAACCGGCACCGCCGGAGGGACCGCTGCGCATCACCAACATCACGACGGAAGGCTGCCGGCTGGAGTGGAAGCTCCCGAAGGACGACGGTGGCAGCCCGATCACGCACTACGTCATCGAGAAGATGGACATGTCGCGCGGCACGTGGACGAACGCCGGCATGAGCACTTCGCTCGTGAACGAGATCTCGCGGCTGATCCACAACAAGCGGTACTCGTTCCGGGTGAAGGCGGTGAACGAGATCGGCGAGTCGGAACCGCTCGACTGCTCGCATCCGATTATCGCGAAGAACGACTACGAGGAGCCGTCGCAACCGCCGAAGCCGGAGGTGCGCGACTGGGACGCGAACTCCGTCACGATCCAGTGGAACCCACCGAAGTCGGATGGTGGTGCCGCGATCACGGAGTACATCGTGCAGAAGAAGGAAAAGGACAGCCCGTACTGGAGCAATGCCGGCCGGGTGCCGGGCATCAAGCGGGATCTCCAGATTCCGGACCTCGCGACGGAGACGGAGTACGAATTCCGCGTGATTGCGGTGAATGCGGCCGGCGAATCGGAACCCTCGGATGCGACCGACGCGGTCCTGACGCGGTCGCGTTTCATCGCACCGAAGATCGTGACGCCGATGCGAGACATGGTGGTGAAGGCTGGACTGATCTTCCACCTGGACATCAACTTCACCGGCGAGCCGGTGCCGGAGGTGGAGTGGACGCTCAACGGCAAGCCGGTGACGACGGACAAGCGCACGACGATGACGGCGCTGGGCCACCACACGATCGTGCACACCGTCAACTGCAACCGGGGCGATTCGGGCACGTACAAGCTGGTGGTGAGCAACTCCAGCGGTACGGACGAGGGCAGCTTCAATCTGACCGTGCTCGACCGGCCGGATCCACCGCAGGGACCGACGGTGTACGAGGAGATCACGGAGAAGAGCGTGACGATTTCGTGGAAGCCACCACTGGACAACGGTGGCTCGGAGCTGACCGGGTACGTCGTGGAGAAGAAGGACCTGACGCACGGTGGCGGCTGGGTGCCGGCCGTCGCCTACGTCAGTCCGAAGTACACGCACACGGTGGTGCCGCGGTTGAACAAGGGCAACAAGTACGAGTTCCGCGTGATGGCCGAGAACTTGCAGGGTCGCTCGGATGGGCTGATGAGCGCCCACCCGGTGGTGGCCAAGGATCAGTTCGTCGTGCCCGGACCACCGACCAAGCCGGACATCATCGACAGTGGCTACGATCAGATCACGCTCAGCTGGAAGCCACCGATCAGCGATGGCGGTTCGCGCATCTCGGGCTACATCATCGAGCGGCGCGACTTGGCCACGGGACGGTGGATTCAGGCGAACAAGCACCCGGTGCCAAACATCGAGTACACGGACACGGGCGTGATCAAGGGCCACCAGTACGAGTACCGCGTGTCGGCCGTCAACCAAGCCGGACAGGGTAACCCGAGCGATGCGTCCGTCAAGTGCTGGGCACGCCCGATGCAGCAGGCACCGGCCCTCAACATGGACAGCTTCAGCAAGCGCACTATTAAGGTGCGAGCGGGCGAACCGATCGTGATTACCATCCCGCTCGTGGGCGCTCCATTGCCCGCGGTCGAATGGTCTCGCGGTGGCAACAAGATCCCGGAGACGTCGCGCGTCTCGATCGACACGAACATGGAGCAGACGGTGTTCCGCGTGGACAACAGCAACCGCAACGACTCGGGCACGTACAAGATCAAGGCGTCGAACCAGTACGGCGAAGACGTCAAGGAGTTCGAGGTGATCGTCGTGGACCGACCGCAGCCACCGAAGTATGTGTCCGGGCTGGAGACGACGCAGGACAGCGTGACGCTCAACTGGGACGCACCGTCGGACGACGGTGGTTCGGAGATCACCGGCTACAGCATCGAGTACAAGGAGTTCCCGTCGGACAACTGGAAGATGGTGTACGGTACGGTGCCGCGCTGCACGCACACCGTCAAGCACCTGACGGAGAACCACGAGTACGTGTTCCGCGTGCGGGCCGAAAACATCTACGGTGCGTCGGAGCCGACCGAGAGCAAACCGATCTCGCCGAAGAGCCCGGACCCGCCAGAGCCGGTCGACAAGCCGACCGTCACGGACTACACGCCGAGCGCGTGTACGATCGCGTGGAAGCCACCGCGCGTCCAGACGCGCCCGGTCGTGGGTTACTTCGTCGAGAAGCGCGAGCGTGGCACCGGCGAGTGGGTGCAGGTCAACAACTACCCGACGACCAACACCACGTACACGATTCCGGACCTGATGGAGGGCTTCCGGTACGAGTTCCGCGTGAAGACCGTCAACGAGGTCGGTGTGAGCAAGCCGAGCGAGCCGACCGATCCGATCACCGCCTCGCACCAGCGCAAGCGCCCGAACCAGCCCGACCCACCGTCGATCGACAAGATCACGCGCAATGGCGTGAACCTGTCCTGGCGGACGTTGCGCCGCGACGCGAAGGAGAAGATCAAGGGCTACATCGTGCAGTACCGCGTGAAGGACGACGAGAAGTGGGTGGATGCGAATACGGCGGCCGACCTGGTCGTGGATCAGGCGTACCGCGTGGAAAATCTGGACGAGGGTAAGGAGTACCAGTTCCGGCTGATCGCCGTCAACGAGATCGGCATGTCGGATCCGTCGCGACCGAGCATTTCCGTCACGCTCGCCGACCAGCCGAACAAGCCGATGATGGATCTGCGCAACGTGCGCGACATCACGGTGCGCGCGGGCGAAGACTTCAACGTGCACGTACCGTACACGGCGTTCCCGAAGCCGGTGGCCACGTGGTTCGCCAACGAGGAGCTGCTGGATGACCGGGACAAGCGATTCCACACGCAGCTCACCGACGAAGCCGCTAGCATCGTGGTGGTGAAGAGTGTGCGGGCCGACACCAAGCAGTACCGCTTGATGCTGAAGAACCCGTCCGGGTACGATATAGCGACGTGCAACGTGAAGGTGCTGGATCGTCCGAGCCGACCGGAGAACATCGGCGTCGAGTCGTACGGCGGGGAGCATCTGGTGCTGTGCTGGAACGCTCCACTGGATGACGGTGGTTCGCCCGTGACGAACTATGTGGTGGAGAAGAAGGATAAGAACTCGAACGCGTGGACGAAGGTGAGCAGCTACTGTACGACGACGTACCTGAAGATTCGCAACCTGCGCCTGAACCAGCTGTACGATTTCCGCGTGTACGCCGAGAACAAGTACGGGCTGTCGGAGGCGGCGCAGGCCGACTCGATCGTGGCGAAGCATCCGTTCGATCCACCGTCGCAGCCGGGCACGCCGAGCCGGGTGGAAACGACGGAGGACACGATCACGATCACGTGGACGAAGCCGGCCAGCAATGGCGGCTCGCCGGTGACGCACTACATCGTGGAGAAGAAGCTGGCGACCGAGGGCCACTGGTCGAAGGTGCAGCAGGGCACGCTCAAGGACCTGATGTGCAAGGTGACGGGCCTGTCGGAGAACCACGAGTACGTGTTCCGGGTGGCGGCGGTGAATGCGGCCGGCACCAGCCCGTACAGCAACCCGTCCGATCCGATCATGGTGAGCGCCGCGTTCACCGCACCGAAGATCACGTCCGACATCGGCATGCGCGACATCCTGGTGATCGCGCGCGATCCGTTCAAGATCATCGTACCGTACACGGCGACGCCGAAGCCGGACGCGATCTGGATGGTGAACGGCAACGAGGTGTCGCGCAACGAGCGCATCGAGCTGTCGATCAACGATACGGAGGCGATCTTCAAGAACGACAACTCCAAGCGCATCGACTCGGGCAGCTACACGATCCATCTGGTGAACTGCGTCGGCAAGGATACGGCCTCCTGCCGGGTGCTGGTGGTGGACAAACCGTCCCCACCGATCGGACCGCTCGAGGTGTCGGAGATTACGCCCGAATCGTGTACGCTCTCGTGGAAGACTCCGCTGGACGATGGTGGCAGCCCCATCACGAACTACATCGTCGAACGGTACGAACCGTTGGGCTATTGGACGAAGGCGAGCAGCTTTGTGCGCAGCACGCACTACGACAACATGGGCATGGAGGCGAACAAGCCGTACAACTTCCGCGTGCGCGCCGAGAACCAGTATGGCGTGAGCGATCCCCTGATCCTGGAGGAGCCGATCGTGGCCCGGTATCCGTTCACGGTGCCGGATCCACCGAATCCGCCGCGCGTCTCCGACTGGGACGCGAACTACGTCACCGTGACGTGGGAGCGTCCGCTCATGGATGGCGGTTCGCGCATCCAGGGCTACCGGTTCGAGTACCGTGACGTCACGGACAGCACGTGGATCACGAACAACTTCCTGATCAAGGACACCAGCTACCAGGTGTACAACCTGCAGCCGGGCCGTGAGTACGAGTTCCGCGTGCGGGCGCAGAACGCCGCCGGCGTGAGCAAACCGTCCGCGTCGTCGAAGAAGTTCAAGATCCACGGCAAGATCACGCCACCGTCGGCGCCGGGTGCGCCGGCCGTCGTGAAGGTGGGCAAGAGCTTCGTCGACCTTAGCTGGACCACGCCGGCCAGCGATGGTGGCTCGAAGATCCTCGGCTACTACGTGGAGCGCCGAGATATTGGAGGTGCCCGGTGGGTGAAGTGCAACGAGAACAACCTCCCGGTGACGGAGCTGACGGTGACGAACCTGATCGAGGGTGGCGTGTACGAGTTCCGCGTGTACGCCGTCAACAACTACGGCGTGTCGCCACCGTCGCCCGAAACGCGCTCGGTGCGCATCGGCGAGCAGCTCGACACGGAGAAGCCGGAGTGGGTGAAGCGGCTGAAGTTCCACCTGGTGCCGCTCGGCAAGTCGGTGGAGTTGTCGTGCGAGGCGCACGGCAAACCGGAACCGACGTGCCGCTGGTTGCGCAACGGCAAGGAGATCACGCACGGCGGCCAGTTCACGCTCGAGAGCAAGAACGGCGTGTTCTCGCTGCACATCGCGAACGTCACGTACCGCGACGAGGGTGACTACACGTGCGAGGCGCTGAACTTCGTCGGCGTGATCCACACGACCGGTGCGCTGAAGATCGGCGTGCCGCCGAAGCTGGTCAACATCCCGTCGGACGTGTACCTGGTGAAGGGTGACAACGCGAAGATCAAGCTCGGCTTCCACGGCGACCAGCCGATGGAGGTGAACATCTCGAAGGACCGCGAGAAGCTGGTCGAAACCGAGCACATCAAGTACACGGTGTTCGACGACTACGCGGTCATCTACATCCGCGACGTGCTCGACACGGACAAGGGCGTGTATCTGGTGAACTTCAAGAACGACAGCGGCAGCGTGTCGTGCAATGTGAACGTGCACGTGACGGGTCTGCCGGGCCCACCGACGGGTCCGCTGCTGGTGAGCCACGTCACGAAGAACATGTGCACGGTGTCGTGGAAGCCGCCGGCGCACGACGGTGGCCGCAAGGTGACGCACTACATCGTGGAGCGCCGCGACATCAAGTCGCAGCACTGGCTGATCGTGTCGAACTACGTAAAGGAGTCGCAGCTGATCATCAAGGGGCTGATCGAGGGCTCGGAGTACCTGTTCCGCGTGTCGGCCGTCAACGAGAATGGTATCGGTCCGGCGCTGGAGGGCGTCGACCCGATCAAGGCCCGCGGACCGTACGATCTGCCGTCGGCACCGGGCATCCCGATCATCCACGAGGTTGGCGGCGACTTCGTCAACCTCGAGTGGGAGAAACCGGTCTCGGATGGTGGCGCCCGCATCCAGGGCTACTGGATCGAGAAGCGCGAACAGGACACGGACACGTGGCAGCGCGTCAACACGACGCTGTGCGTGATCTGCACGATCAACGCCGCCAACCTGGTCGAGGGACGCCATTACGAGTTCCGCGTGGCGGCCCAGAACGAGATCGGCGTGTCCGAGTTCTCGAAGGCGTCGCAGCTGGTGAAGGTGGTCGATCCGGACGTGGTGAAGCCGCCGGAGGTGGTGAAGCCGCTCAACACGCTCACCTGCGTGCAGAACCGGGGCGTGGAGTTCGTGTGCAAGATCACGGGCGTGCCGCGGCCGCGCATCACCTGGCACAAGGGTGCGCGCGAGATTTGCTCCGGCTCGCGGTACCACATGTACAGCGATGGCGATACGCACCATCTAGCGATCAACGATGTGTTCGGTGAGGATGCGGACGAGTACACGTGTCGCGCCGCGAACCGTGGCGGCGTACGCTCGACCAAGGCGTCGCTCATCATCAAATCGCCGCCGAAGCTGAACGTGCCGCCACGCTTCCGCGATACGGCCTTCTTCGACAACGGGGAGAACATCGAGATAAAGATTCCGTTCACCGGATTCCCGAAACCGCGCTGCCACTGGACGCTCAAGGGTGAGCAGATCGAGTCCGGCAGCCATTACCACATCGAGACGCGCGAGCGCCACACGGTGCTGACGATCCGGGACGGTTCGCAGCTGGATTCGGGCACGTACACGATCACGATCGAGAACGAGCTGGGACAGGATACGGCTGAGATCAAGATCCAGATCAGCGACCGGCCGGACAAGCCGCGCAACCTGACGATCGACCAGATCGGACTGGACCACGTGACGCTGAGCTGGCTGCCGCCATCTTGGGATGGTGGCGCGAGCATCACGAACTACATCGTGGAGAAGCGCGAGGTGCCGCTGTCGACTTGGATTCGGGCCGGTACGACGCGCTTCAATCAGCTGATCATTCCGCACCTGTCGCCGGGCCATCAGTACGAGTTCCGCGTGTTCGCCGAGAACGTGTACGGCCGGTCGGAACCGTCCGACCAGACGGAGCTGATCAGCCTGAAGGATCTCGGCATCAAGCCGGCCAAGCGCGTCAAGTACGAGCTGGACGAGAACGGCAAACCGAAGCGGCAGGGCAAGAAGGAGGCCATCTCGGACTACGACGACTACGTGTTCGACATCTACTCCAAGTACCACCCGAAGCCGGTGGAGATTTCGAACAAGAGCGTGTACGACCAGTACGAGATCCTGGAGGAGATCGGTACGGGCGCGTTCGGTGTGGTGCATCGGTGCCGCGAGCGCAAGACGGGCAACGTGTTTGCCGCGAAGTTCATCCCGGTGTCGACGAACGCGGAGCGGGAGTTGATACGCCGCGAGATCGACATCATGAACCAGCTGCACCACCGCAAGCTGATCCATCTGCACGACGCGTTCGAGGATGAGGACGAGATGGTGCTGATCTACGAGTTCCTGTCGGGCGGCGAGCTGTTCGAGCGCATCACGACCGAGGGCTACCGCATGTGCGAGCAGGAGATCATCGAGTACATGAAGCAGATCTGCGAGGCGGTGAAGTACATGCACGAGAAGAACATCATCCATCTGGACATCAAGCCGGAGAACGTGATGTGCCAGACGCGCAACACCAACCAGGTGAAGCTGATCGATTTCGGCCTCGCGACGAAGCTGAACCCGAACGAGATGGTGAAGATATCGACGGGTACGGCCGAGTTTGCGGCACCGGAGATCGTGGAGCGGGAACCGGTCGGCTTCTACACGGACATGTGGGCGGTGGGTGTGCTGGCGTACGTGCTCGTGAGCGGTCTGTCGCCGTTCGCCGGCGAAACCGACATCGACACGCTGAAGAACATCAAGCAGGGCACGTGGGAGTTCGATGAGGTGGCGTTCCGGGACGTGTCGGAGGAGTGCCGGGACTTCATCCGCCGGCTGCTGGTCAAGAACACCGAGAAGCGCATGACGGCGCACGAGTGTCTGATGCACGCGTGGCTGAGCGACACGTACAACAGCTCGACCTCGGTCATCTCGATCGAGCGCTACAAGCAGATCCGCGACCTGATCCGCAGGAAGTACGAGAACTGGGCGTCGTTCGTGCTGCCGCTCGGCCGTCTGTCGGAGTACTCGGCGCTGCGCAAGCTGCTGATCCAGAAGTACAAGATCCACGAGACGTCGGTCGACCGTCGGCAGGCGGCGCCGCGCTTCGTCATCCGTCCGCAGTCCGCCTTCTGCTACGAGGGCCAGAGCTGCAAGTTCTACTGCCGCGTGATCGGTGTGGCCACGCCCGTGCTCACCTGGTACCACAACAACCAGGAGCTGAAGCAGTCGGTCAAGTTCATGAAGCGGTACGCCGGCGACGACTACTACTTCATCATCAACCGCGTGAAGCTGGACGATCGCGGCGAGTACATCATCCGCGCCGAGAACCACTACGGTGCGCGCGAGGAGGTAATCTTCCTGAACGTGCACCCGATGTCGAAGCAGGTGCCGATCTACAAGCCGGAAACGTTGACGATCCGCAAGCGCGAACCAAGCCCGCGTCCGTTCTGGCAGGAGGAAGCCGATGCGGCTCCGTCCTTCACCTTCGCCCTTCGGCCGCGTGTCATGCAGCTGCGCGACACCTGTAAGCTGCTGTGCTGCGTGACCGGCAAACCGATGCCGTCGGTGAAGTGGTACAAGAATGGCCGCGAGCTGAGCAAGTACGAGTACACGATGACGCACACGGACGGTGTGGTGACGATGGAGATTATCGACACGAAGGTGGAGGACTCGGGCGAATACAAGTGCGTTGCCGTCAACCCGCTGGGTAAGGCGGAAACCACCTGTGTGGTGATCGTTGAGGATCACCGGGTCGAGCAGCAGCTGGCTGTCAAGCCGGAGGTTAAGAAATCGACCATCAAGAAACCGGAACCGGCAAAGACGGCCTCGTCTGGAACGCACCTGGGCGCACCGAACGAGGCTAGATCGAGAAACTCGACGCGCGAACTGATTCGTAAGTAACCCCTAACCTCTAGCGTGCCATTTGATGCTCACTTGGCGTGGTTTTTCGTTCTCCAGCACTACAATCGGATAGTCTGATGCATCCACCGGAGTTCACCAAGCAGCTGAAGGATGTGGTTGCTGCCGATGGTGAACCGTTGCAGCTGAACTGCCACGTCAACGGAGATCCGCTGCCGCAGATTGTCTGGACGAAGGACGGCAAGAAGCTGAGCTCGTCGGACGTGATCGATATCAAGTACAAATCGGGTATCGCTAGCCTGCGCATCAACGAACTCTTCCCGGAGGATTCCGGTGTGTACGTGTGCACGGCCAAGAACTCGATGGGAGAATCGTCCACCCAGTGCAAGCTGGATGTGAAGAGTGAGTAAATGGAGGGAGGTTTCGAGGCGACCGACAGTGGCCATACTAACGTCACGCTTTGTCCATTTTGTCGCGGTTTTACAGAGGGCCCAACGTCGACGTCACGTCCGGAAGGCAAGGGAATCCCGATCAAGGCGCCGGTCATCAAGAAGCACGCCGATTCCGGCTACTACAAGGACGGCTCGGAGGTGTTCATCTCCTGCAGCATCAACTGCACCGATCCGTTCAACGTGATCTGGCTGCACGACAACCGGGAGATCAAGAACTCGGCCGACTTCGAATACCTGAACGACGGCGACATCTACACGCTGCACATCGCCGAAATCTTCCCGGAGGACGCCGGCACCTACACGTGCGAGGCGTTCAACAAGGGCGGCGAGAGCTTCAGCTCGTGCACGATCACCGTACTGGCGCAGGATGAGCAGAAGGACAAACCGACCTTCGCCAAATTCCCGGCTTCGCTCAGCGTCCTCGACGGAGCCAAGGCTGTGTTCACCTGCGAAACGTACGAAGCGCCATCGAAGCTGCAGTGGTACAAGGACGGTGAGCCGATCAACGAGTCGTCCAACCGGTACCGGTTCGTGAAGAAGGACAACAAGTACACCTTCACCGTGGCCAAGTGTTCGTACGAGGACATTGGCCAGTACCAGGTGCGGGTGGTGACGCGAACTGGCGATGCGCTCGCATCGTTCTCGCTCAACGTCAGCGCCTAGAGACAGGGGGAGAGAAGCAGCGAGAGAGCGAGAGAGAGAGGGAGAGAGATAGCAAGCAGCTAATCGTTAACGTGTAATTATAGCATCTAGCATGTAAGTGTAGGCGATAGGAGTCGAGTTGATTTTATTTTTGTTTTTTTGTATAAACGAATTTTGGGCCGGGAAAGTGCATAACGGGCAGCGTGCATGTGCAAGCATCGATATATTTATGAACCTATTTTATCACCAACCTTTTTTTTGTCGAAACGCAAGTTGTTAAGTTTTATTTTTGTAAAGTATTATTATTGAATTAAACGAATGGTATTTTGCAATATGGCGGTTGTTCTTTGGCATGCGCTTTGCCTCGATGACAGTTCGTTCTGGAGAGGATTTATCTTCGATGTTTGGTTCTTCCGAGGTTAGCTTCAGCAGCAGAATCGTAAGTCACACGGGTTGGGACCGGCATTGGGAGGACCCAACCGCCATGCTGATGTTGGCAGCAGGTGCGATTTGTTAGCACCGCCATGACTTTGTCAAATTACCTTCTTCAGCACCGACGAAGCCCCAAACTTTGACTCCTTATTGTATGCGAAGCATCAATCCTTTTGCCGTAATAGCAGCAGCAGTAGCGTACCAGCTATTAATTATGAAACTTTCGGTTCGGTTTTGGGATTCGGGAGTGGGCAACCATTAAGCTGCAATCGTTACGACCGAAACGTTCGATGGACAGCTTTGCGGGAAGTTTTGGCACAGCTCATCGTTTATGGTTTCTGGCTCGGTGGCTAGTTTGGAGTAAGGGGGACATTTTTTTGTTGTTGTTATTGTTACAGAATTCACCCCACCCGTCTGATGTTCTTTTAAAGCGTTGGTTTGATGATGCAGACGCTTCGTACGTAGACCGTATGATCCATCCGGTCCGGTCGGTGGGACATAAATCCGGCTGCCACTGTTATCGTTGAGGTCGAACACAATCCCTGCTGCCATTGTGGTCGCATGCATTTACATAGACTATTGACTGTTGTCGAACCCGAAACCCCGACAAAGTTTGCCCGTGTGGCCGTCGTATCGTCTTGCTGGGGTTGTTAGAATAATAAAAAAAGAACGTACACAATGCGCTCATCTAAACTCCATCCGGCCCATCGGACTGGTTCCGCACATCACGACGACGGTATCGAAACATCACTGCCCACCAAGCTGGGAAACTGGGAAGGATACAATCGGCTTAAGGTTTTTGTTTTGCCGTTTTTCTCCTCCCTCTGTTCTTGGCCGCAAGGGCAGCACCAATTTAAAGTCACCCGTAGACTGCCGCCGAGACAGGTTGCAAAGCTATCGTCTGCCGTGACGAACGCATTAGCAAAAAGTCGAGGCACTCCTTCCCGGTTCCCGGGGAGACGGAGAGTCCCCGGGATGGACGAGGAAATAAACTTTCCATCAAAAGGATTGCTGAAGGTGGGTAGAGCAAAAAAAAAAAATCCAGCTTGCAGCCGGTAACGAGACGGAGGCGGAAGCATTGAAGGCAAGAGAGCTGCCCGATGGGAAGCCAAAAATATGTGTACATGTTGATTTGAAGTCCAACCGTTACTGGTTACCCTCGGGGACATACGGTTGAGGGATTAATAACATGCTATAGATCAACTGCATCAGACGCACCTCGTCCGGTGTGACTTTACCGAAAAGGTGCGGCAAGGATGGTGCCTGTTGACCGCTAATCCCTCACCGCCATCGGTGTGGACGATATTAATTATGTCCTGTCAGTCGCTGAAACCGGTGCATGCGTTTCGCAGCGAATAGAGGCACCAATTTGCACCGCGCTGTATGACGGGTTTTGAGCTATCCCAGGACGCCACCGTGCCCATCACATCACACGACCCGGAATGAACTGATTCGGCGTACCACCGAAATATGCTCTCCTTCAGCCGTGTGTGCGCGTGATAAAGTAAGGACGGAACTCACGACTTCTTGAAATCGTTCCTTCCTGCGCTCGGGAACCTGGGAGGGGCGTTATGACTTTGGTATTTGCGTGCGGAGGTGCATTTAGCTGCGTCCATCGCAACCACCAAATTACAGCCACCACCAAATTATATTCAACATACACACACTCGCACGCGCGGGATATGCTTACTGGTGGAATTTAGCGGAGGCAGCTCGGAACGTTCTGAGAAGAGGATTTTTGCGAAATGATGATTGCTTCCTTCAACCGTGCACGCGGGCGTTTGCGATTATTATGCACTTCAACGCTCATCAGACCGGGGCGGTTCGAGTTTTGCAGCGGAGAGCAAATGAGCTGTTAAGCGTTTGTACATCATAAACGCATTTGGCAGGTTTGCGAGATGAACGAACGAGCGAGCTTGAATTGATAAAAAATGACCATTTAAAGACACGACATCAGTGGCCGGCTCTTGGGCATCTGAGGCCGTTCGATGGCGAGTTTGACGATGCGTTTTAAATTGAGCTAGAGCTGAAGGCGTTCGGAAACGTGTTTCCGTGCGATAAGGTGAGTAATTTCTGTTTTGGACACAATCGTATGGACATTTTATAAAGACGCCATTATTACTACATCACACACATCGCTGAATGTATTTATGCAGATAGGTTGTAAATATTCATTAATTTATTTTTATACATTTGTATGATGTGTTTTTTAATAGTGAATAAAATTAAATCAGAATTAGCATTTAAGATCTGATTTTGATGATCTACTAATTTATTTTTATTGATTTTAATGATGTGTTATTTATTGGTGTAAACAAATTAGATCAGAATTAGATCAGAATTTTGAGTTCAAATTATTAAATTCAAAATTCAAAATATTTATTCCTTACAGACATACGATATAATTCACAGATTTCATTTTATTTTCATAATTTATATTACTAATCCACCACCTTAGATGGATGAACGTGAAAGAACTTGTTTAGATGAAGCTATTTCTCGACACTCCTTCCCCGCGTCTTCTCACCATCGCCTCAAACCATCTCCACAAGCCCCAATCACTCACGCATGAAGATATTAAAATAAACGAAATGCATATCTCTGACGATCGCTGTTTAGGTGGGCTGTTGGAGGTTTCTGCCCGCACCAGAAACAGAAACCCGCCCGGCACATAATCCATCAACCTGTTTTATCCAACGAAAACTCAAAACAATCCAACGAACATAAAAAAAAATCGGCTAGATAAAGACATAGAACCCGACTAGCGGTGGGCGCGGAAAGGGAACGCCGAGAACGAGGCCCGGCTTCAAACTACATGGACGTGCCACGGTGTACATTTCGATTAAGAATTACGGCTCGAAACCGCACTCGTTCGTTTCGAAACTGTCAATCATCAGCCGATAGATTTTGTGCCGGCGGGAGATTTTTCTGGCGGGGCTGGACGGGGGGACGGGATCGCTCCTCCCACGAAGCGCTACTACTACGAACACGAACCGGGACACCTTGCCTTACCTTCGCTGGCTGGCCGAAAACGGTTTTCGAAATCGAAAGTTCGTCGAACTTTCGGCAAGGGGTAGTTAATCTCGGGTTGCGTTGACTACACGGTATGAAGCCATCTCGGCCCGAGCGAACACAGAACAAGGCCACGATCCATCAAACGTCAGCGTTCATTTGCATATTTTTCGATAAACGGATATGATGCGACCTGGGCAGAAGGGAAGCACTGCGACGAGCGACTTTGAAAACAAAACACATCGGTCACGAAACTTCGGATATGAATGGGTTTAAACATTGGTTTACGCCCGACCCGCTCGGATGCTAACTATTCCGGAGACGAACAGAAGATGGTATTCGTCCCAGACAGACGAATTTCATGTCCGGAGACAGCTGCGCATACGCAAGCATTTTAGAATGCACGAGCCACAAGTGGTTCGTGACAAAGCAAACGAACATTCGGTAGATTTGTGTTAGGTAATCACCGACACGCGAGCTACGTGAACAATTTCAAAAACTTTAAATGTTCCTGCCGCTTTTGGACGATGCATTTCCTGTTGCAGCTTCGGGCTCGCTTCATATGCGTTTATTATCTGCCCGACAACGGGCGAGGGAGTGTCGGTGAGCACACACACGCGCTCGCAACGGGGTGAATAACACCGAAATGGGGTGGTGGTTTGGAATCAACACATTCTTGTGTGCAAGCGTCCCGGGAACCGCGTTGACTTCTTACGCGGTTCCCCGAATTCCAGCAATCCGATCGGCGATATCTTCATAATGCTGAAGTGTGCATAAATTTGTGGTGGCGTGCGGGCGTGCGTAGGTCCTCGGGAGACCCTGCGGTCGCAGGCGTTCGACGATGACCGCAGCACCGGCAGCATCGTGGCATCGATCGCGTCGTAAGCCACGAGAATGCATAAATCATACGGTGCATTCATACGGTGCGACTTTTAATTCGCCAGGCCAGCCGGGCCACTGCTAAGGGACCGTGCAAAATTCGATGCTTAAATTTGACCGCTGCATGAATCATCTACTTATGGCTCGGTTTCGCTCGTTTTGTGGCTCATTACGGGCCTGAGATAGGATGACATTTCGCCCGCGGAAAGAGGCTTAATACTATAGTGCGTGAAAAATGAGCTTCCTCAAGACACGAGCCAAGGGCCGGAAGATTAACGTGAATAATATTTTTATTTTTTTTAACAGCAAACATTTCTAATAAAAAAATCAATTGAATAGCTCACCTAATAGCATGAAAAACTATTTCGATTCCTGTTGTCTAAAGGCACTAGGGGGATTAGTTATTTTGTGGGGAGAACAAATGTAATAAATCAAAAAAACCCATATTACCGATGGGTAGTAGAGCGTTGCAAAATGAATCTTATTCTAATACGTGCGGTTGGAAAGCATCGATCGAGTCACATGAGCATGCTATAAATGGACAGTCTTTTATTCACTGCCGTTTCAAGACAGCAATGAGCAGAAGAAGGAAAGTAAACTGCAGTTCAGCTTCACGAAGCGAACATGTCAGCGTAGTCAGCGAAATCGAAAAGAGCACTGCATCGTCCCATCTGTTGGTTACATAACTTTTTTTTTGTTTTTGCTCGCTTGTAAAAGGGTAACAATCTCATTCTCGAGACACACAAACACACACACACACTCTCGTACAAAACGTCCGGTCAGTCCGGAGAGTGATCATTTCTGGACCGTTGATTGCGGTCGCAAGTCGTCGCCACGCTGCCGATGGTGGAGCACGAAGCTTTCGCTCCAGCGATGATGAATGCATGCTTGCTGGGACCGGTACATTCTAAGCCGGTGCGGCCACCGCCATGGTGGCTGCATGCGGGCGCACTAAATAATTAGAAACGCATGCAACCATTATTCTGCAACCCCCAGGTATGATCCCGTTCTATGAATGGGTTAATTATTGCGACGGTACTTACGGCGTTCGTTTCAGTGTGGAACGTGCGACGGCCGATGGGTGCGGTGGCCCCCTAGGAGGGCCGGAGAAGAAGTGTGTGGAATGTGAGTTAGTTCGTTGACAGCAGCCAGAAGATGGTTGTCGATCGCCCTTAGTAAAGCTGTTCGTGAATAAATATTTTTATACTGCAATGTAAGCCGTTTTCTATCGTGCAGCGAAGCATACATAAATAAAAAAAATATCTCCAGGTTTTGGACCGGCGAATACACGGATACAACTCACTGTCTGTTTTTTCCTCGGTTCACTCTTTGAGGAAAATGTCACGTTCCGTTGGCTCTCCAGTAGTGTAGGAGCATATTTATCTATTCATACATCACAGTTGAAAAGCACAGCAGGAATTAAAACTCACAGAAAATGATGTAACAAAGAAATGTATTGACTGTTGAAAGAATATTCTCATCCACTAGTGTGTGAATTTTATGATGGGTATGTGATCAAATTCATTTTTTTATGTTAAGAGAGTGTATGTGAGTTTTGGTTTAAGCCATGTTTGAGTTTAAAAAAAAAATACTGATACATTTCAGAAGTAAAATAGCATTTTAAATTTTTAGCTAAACACGTTTTTGGAAATATATTCCCTCTTTCATTATATTGAAAGTAGTTTTAAAAGTATGTAAGTTTTGAATTGTTTGTTAAAATGCCCCTAGAACGGGGCTGCCTCAGACAATATTTTACGAAAGATAGTCACAAATGATTTCACCTTTTATTCACGTTCATAGAATGATTTGTTTTATTATAATTTATTTATATTGTAACTCATTAAATACGATAGTTCATTTTGAATGCTTGCAGTCGGCAATTCGCATATAAAGGAAGTATTTATAAATACAGTAAAGCGCCATGTCATCTAATGAAAGCTAATCAACTTTCCATGTCGCGCTGTAGTGCATTGTTCCAAAAAGTAGAGACACTTTCCATTTGCATCGCGGCTGACTTTTACCGTGCGAGACGAGAACACAGAACGCAGCACACATCCTTGCTTTCATCTTGCATACACAATCGACGAAGCTGCCAGCAACCGTGGACCGTGTTCAATGTTTGCTCAAGTTAAACGGTATGCAAATAGTGCTCCACCATTACGATCCACCCGTCGCCGTCACCTGCTGGCCGGTTTAAGTGATGTTTGTTGCTGTTTTAACTGCCTTTTTCACTCCTTCCTTTGGCTTGTTAAAAGGGGCGGTTCATTCAGGTGGCTTCTCGGGACGATGGGGTTCCGTTCCGTCCACTGCTCGCGTTCTTCCCGCCAGCACAGGGCAGCTCAGCCGGGACGGACCGCTCGTCACCGGGACGGAGGAGACCAATAAGTTATTAATCGCTTCTTGCAGCAACCTGTAGCTTAATGATTTAATAAGCTTCGGCGTAACACGACGGAGACCTTTTGCCCGGTTGCTTTATCTTGTGCCTCCCGTTGGAGTTCTTGTCACGCGAGTCGGGTTCGTTGAACCGCGTCGAATCAATCCAGCCGCACGGTTCGCTCACGATCGTGGCGCGATGACGGATTATGGCAGAACCCAGCCGGGCCCGACCGTTGCGTCCGTGTCTGTGGTTTACGGGGTGGGCAACACACACACACACACCCTCCCCGCCGAGTCGCTGAGAAGGAATGTCGAAACGAAGTTGATTGAGATTTTAACCGCATCATTTCGTTATCGATTAACGCAAATGACCACGTGCCAGGTTGGGGCCGGGTGTATGCAGCACGCGAATCGTTGGATGCCGGCGACCGAGAACGTCTCCAAATACTGGCAGGGAAGCCTTACCGTTCCGTCACCGGGCAGCACCTGGCAGGCGGTGGCGGTGTGGCTTTCGAATAGGAATGTAATTAAATACGGTCACCGTTCTTAACGCTCGTCACGTACTTACGGTGGTAATCGGCAGGACTTGCGACGGCATGCTTCGCCGACCGCCGCGAAGGATGGAACCGCGTTGGCATGCGGGAACTCCGCGGTGGAAACGATCCGCTGGGTGCGCGAACGAGCACTGATTGAATTGTGAGCTGTTCGAAACGACGTTCCTTTCGGGACACGTTGAATATCACCACACATTGGTCAATTGAGTTGACGGCGATGATTAGCTATGCTATGCGCTGCCAGCATCAAGGTGCTATTCACGGTTCACTCCGTTATGTATCGAAGTTGGGACTTTGGTGAATAAGACTTTGTATCGAAGGGATTAGTATGATTTTTATTCAAGAAAATAAATTAAATCAATATATTCGTTGATGGTGTTTGTCATGGAAGAAATCGGAAAAGATACTAATCCCAAAGCTCTGCTGGATGTTAAAATAAAAAAGTTCTTATTTTCAATACCACAAGGTTGGCTACGATTGAAAAAATGTGGTAAATTATCGATCATTTATTTTGTACTTTAGTGTCATTTGTATGATTTTAGCGTAGCTTAGGTATTGCTTATGTTAAGCCACTTTAATTTAAGTCTCAAGATGTACAGTACATTAACCTGAAAAATTGACTGTAATAGAATATACAAAAATATGTTTCAATTTAAAAATATTTTCACTTGTCATTTATCAATGTCATTTATCAATATTTTCCAACGTGAAATTAAAATACGTAAAATAAACTTTATATATCCAGTTGTATCAGTGATAATTTATAATAAATGGTAAAAATACTTCCAATTATGTATTTTTCTAAACTATAGTATACTAAAATTAGTCAGGATTCTTTTAATCTGAATGAAAAAAAAAATCCACCTTTAAACATATATGTTTTTTGTTACCTCAGAAGCTTCCAATAATGTAATTTTTAAAATTAAGGTACACTACAATTTTTACAATTAGGTTTTCAGAATACTTTTTAACTGAATGAAGAAGAAAATCCACCTTTTTAAGGGATTTAAACCCTTAATCAGATTTAAAGTAAATTTAGAAACAAAACTTGACGTATTAGGACGTAATACGTGAATATAAAGTCAATTGTCAATTGTAAAATGAATATAAAGTCAATTGTCAATTAAATAGAAGTAATATCATAAAATAGATTAAGCAAATTTAGGTTCTCTAATCACTCGATTTCTCAAAACTCCTAGAACTGCATGCTTTGTGATGCAATTCGTTGTTATGGCGACCTCGACAAAAACCACTGGCATGGTGATATGAGTTTTGGGGATATATCACGCAGTGAATGTGTGAAATTGATGCAAATTTAAATTGCATTCCCCTTGTACGGTATGGCGCTCTGTGCCCGGTTTTTCCCAATCCCAAACACGGGTAAAGGTTACTTCGCTGCCCACGACGAAAACTGCCCGACTAATACACCTGGGTGGTATGGATCCTTGCTCGCTGCGTCACCGTCACATGCACGCTTGAATAATTTGTCGTTTGAAAAGCTGTTTATTTGTTCGCATTCACACACACACGCTCCCTTTAGCGATCGTACCATGGAATCGGTCCTTGTCTGCTGGCTGGGTCTGTAGTTTTTAATTTTGTTTTGGTCGGCGATGCTTTTTATCGCGAAACTGACTGGATTGTTTCGTGATATTGTGGCCAGGCCGTGGTGAACGGGTGGGTTGACGGGTTGTTCAATCAATTCTTGTTGCCCAAACCAGTGGATCACACCTTGCTATTAGAGTTTCTTTTTTCATTTTGCACCGTTTTCCTCCCCCAATCGTCTATCACTGTTGTACCTTCGATGTGTTGGGAAAAACAAAACAAAACCGATATTAAGACCCTGCATCGATCTCATTCAGACGGGCGGGAATATGGAACCTATCGAACGGCACACCGCAGTGCATGGTGCAATAATGAAGCCCAAACGCACACCCAGAGAACACTTTTGCTAGCAGCGTTTCTGCCTGTAACTGACAGCCGACTTAAACGAAAGGACTCGGTCCGTCCGACCTTTGCGATGGATCTCGTCCCCTAAATGGATCTCGATTGGTTTTATCCTGAAACACGTGCTTCAGCGAGTGTGTGTATGCGAGTAAGTGGTTGCAAATGGAAATGAAACAGTGTTTGTTTTTTTTTCGGAAGAAGTATGTGGACCGTAGCGAAACGAATGAACACAGGATTATAAAATACTGTGTGCACATTTGTTGAGTGATGATTGCAAACAATTGGAGAAATCGACAAATTCGAGGAAAGATTGTATTTATGCTTTATTGGCGTTATTTTATAAAACAATGTGGTTTTCTCCTACATAATTTTTTACATCGTTTATTTTATATGAAAAAAATTGAAATTAATTTGCAAAACTTGCAATTTGAATCAAAATAGAATCGAAACATTTTCTGTAAAGCTATTTGAATATTTCAATTTTTAAATGTTTTTAAAGTTTAATAGAAGCTGAATCTTTATTGTAGAATAAATGTTTAAATAAGTCATGCTATAAATTGCTTCATATTTTGGTAATAATTATAGCTATGAGTTTGATAGTATTGAAATAATTAATTATTAACTGGAATAAGCCAATTGACACCAGATTAATTAACATTAAAAATTGTTTTTTTGCAACAATGTTTTCAATTCAATTGATCATCTGTTTCATCTTTCACTATAATATATGTCACATAGTAAGTTGCTAAAAATACTTTATCTCCCCAATGATTTCCAATGACAACAATCAATTTTATCAGATCATATTATAACGAATAATGTTTCCTATATTGCGCTATAGACACTGCTGACTTCGAACCTTTGCTCCAAACCAATTGAAAAACAATATTTCAACTCACTACCAACACCAGCACCAGAACATGCACGGCCAATTTCCGTCCCCGGGCGCACCTGAAGCGCACGACTTATGTTTTCCGATTATTATTGCATCTCAAACACATCGCTCCGGAAGGCGAACAAAACGAGCGAAAAATTATCGTCCGTAGCGTCGAGAACGCGGTAACGGTATTCGCGCGGAACCAGCGGCCTGCAGTATCGCGAAAGAAAACGGGTGAAAAGAGCCGATGCGCCGTGCCGTGGTAGCGGGTATTTAATTACGCACCGCACCACAGCGCCGGTGCTAGTTTTTCCTTTTATAAACGTTTTCCTTTCGCCCGGACCGTTTCGCGAGAGCCCCGAGAACAAGAAATGTACACATCCGGACAAATTTCCTTGCGCTCGTGTTCGTGCGGTTCTAGCGAGCGGTTCGATTTCAATTGGACCGGTTTTCGCTGTTTGCACCAAACGCTTCGCGCAACCCTCGCCGTTGCCGTGCGAGTCCTTGCCCGGCGTCTGGCCCGGTGTCGCGCGCTTAGAACACGCACGGCAGGGCGAAAGTTGACACTGATGGGAAATAAATTGTAGTCTTTAGAACAACAAAAAGTCCAGCATTAATCATGAATAGACAAGGTGTGCTCCCTGCTTGGAAGGATGGAGGGAAGGTGTGATGAAGAATTGGAGGAAGAAGAACCCATCCCATTCCCCATTCCGTTCTCCCATTCCGGTGGTACGACCGACTAGAGAGTGTCGCTTCCGTTTCATTCCACCAGCGGCGTGTACGTTGCGGTGCGTGCGAATGAATCGTAGACCCCCAAGCGTTGCCGCTGATAGCGGAATGGGTTGCATCGTAGCGGAATGCACCGCTAGCTGCACGCATGGGACGCAGGCAAATATTATCGCAAATTTGCACACCCCTCCCAGGGCAACCAGTTGCGGCCGTTGGGGTTGATGATTAATTTGCGACCACAGGTCGATCGTGTGAACACGAGGGTCCGATAGCGGCCGGGTGAGAAATTGCCCGCCGTAAAAATGGGACGCATCTAGGCCGCAAGGATGACCGGAAATAATTTATGTGTCACGGCCACCGTACGAACCATCGCCGGATGTCACCGGTGAAGCTTCATCCGATGCAGCTTCAAAAGCGATGAAGCTTCGGACCTGTGAGGTGAGATGTTGATTTGATTCAATTTGTAATAAAAAAAAAAGATTTGATGATTATAACCCTTCCAGATCCCAGCGCAAGCGTGACAAACGAGGCCGCGGACAACACGCGACCAGCATAATGAAACTAATATTTCCATCAACGAAATTGCGATTCCTATCGCTAATGGGGCGCACTATTTCCCAGCGGCAGTCGCCGAAACGATTTATCGGTGCCATTAAGAGCCCTTCCGTCAGAGTGTTTCTTACCGAATCCGAATGAAAAGAACGTCCACAAGCAAAAGCAAAACAGCGGAAAAGGGATGCGCACTGTCCTGGTGAAATGTAATTTCCACACGAATAAATGAATGTGTAATAGGGCGTCCGTATGCTTCCTGCATGCAAAAACGCAATATCCGCCTCCGGCTCCGCAGATACCATGCGGACGGGTGGCCGAAAGTCTGAAGTGAGTCTGCAAGCTTTGCCCATTTTTTGGAACGGAAAACAAAATTGGAACGGAACGTAAATTTCACTAGAATTAATTAAAAATTATATACAAGGCAACTTGCAGCAATTTCGCAAACATTTGCCCGGGGGGCGTATTTGAAACCGGCACTGTGTAGGAGATTTTTTGTCGTTGTTCAATCATGTCAGCAACGTCGTACGCCGGTGGGTGGTGCTGTAACCGCTGTAACCGAGCACGGGTACCGATAATAAGCTGCTTTCGCTTTTGGGTTTCCCTCGCAGCTCCCGTATCAGAGATCAGAGCGAGATTTATTCGAGCTCTGTGTGTATCAAATGTTGTTTTTGGGAAGTCCGTTTTCCGAGAAGAGCGTGCCGGTTGGAAAGTTTGCCCAGAAAACCGATGCTACCGAGCGCGATAAGCGACCGAGCGAGGAGGAAATTTTTCGTTTGCTTTCGTCTCTTTGTTGGGCGCCGTACCGTGGCGGGTTGAGTAAATATTTAAAATGGCCACTCGAAGGACACTCCAGGAACGGGCGTTTCCAGGATTCCAGCGTGCGTTTACTACTCATCCGAGCGTGCCGAACCGGGCACTAACCACCCGGCAGGTGTAATGAAGCGCATAGATATGTAGTTCGTTTGCTAATGAGCTGAAAAATGGGTCGCTTGGGGCGCCGTTTGATTCTGGGGCGCGGGGACACCCCGGTGCGCTTCCCTTCGTTTTCATTTGCGAATTGAATGTCTGAATACACTCGGCGCAAGACAGACGTAAGAGCGAAAGCAGACGGTGGCATTATGCGGTGGAAGCTTTCCACGCGCCTATGGAAGGAAGCTGGCTCGAGCAGCTAAAAACAATAACATTTACCTGGCGGTGCCACGTGTACGGTAAGGCAATTGCATTGTTTTCGTTTTGCATGCGAAAACAACGGCCGGGAATACGGTTCGACGGTAACCTGTGTCGTTCGTCTATTCATACACGATGAGGCGCTTTGAAAATACAAAAACCCTTTTCTGCGATTCCCAATAGAACCGAAATATACTTGGCTACCTTGGCTGCACCAGAACAAGACCCCTACTCTTGTGTGCGTGTATGAGATACCAAGAGGAAGAGAGAGAGAGAGAGAGAGAGGGAGAGAAAGTGTGAGATTTCATGCCGGAGCCTGCAGTGAAACTAATCCTTCGGCACAAAAGCTACAATTTGTACTTGCAAGAATTATGGTGTATTTATACCGTACAGTATTCATGGTTCCATGCACTGGTTTTACAAGGTGGCATTTGCTGGGTGGGATATTTTATCAGCGCTCCTCAAAACCCGGGCCACAATGAGTATGGGGAGAGGATTCAAAATTATTGCTCATGATCCGTACGCCTCCAATGGGTGGAAAGTTTCTTTCAATCACGTAATGGAGGTAAAAGCATTTCTCCGTGATGGGATTTTCCAAAAGGCTACTCATTGCGAACGGAAGATTACGTAGTGGAAGGTGAATGGACGGGGGATATATTTCTGTTAAATTTATCATTATTTTAAAATGTTACCCATTCCGGTAGAATGAAGAACGCAACGTATCTCTTTTATATTCAAGAACGAAATGGTAAAAGGAGCTGTTTTTTGCATTCATAAAAACACAAAGCATTATCGACTTAACTAACTTGGACGTACTATGTTCGATTTTCGATTTATGTTTCCCCAACAATTTTTTCAATTTATTTTCTAATGGACGTCGCAGGTTCTTGTTTCCTGGAGTTTCCAAATTTGTAAAAATGATTCATTTTCGATTAATTAACTAAGATTGAAAACTAATTATGCCAGGAAAATCTGTGGCGTTTTAGGAAAACCACATCTTGGCTTCTCCAAAACGGGCTGAGGTCCAGAGATTTTAATCTATATGATGATCTGAGCTTCCAACCAAATCCAAAAAATATAAGAGTATAGCTCATGATGAAAATTATTTGCTTTGTGGAATTTTCGATTTTGGATCGATATATTCATTCTGTTTTCAACCAGCAGCGAACCAATTGTTGCATTCGAGCAGGTCTTCAGTGAACTGAACAATCAAACAAACAATTACAAAAAAACGCAGACTATTATCCATCAAACTGTTACATCGCTCGCAGAGTACGCACACCACCACGCCATCAGTTTCTCTCCACACCCTCAGACCTGAGGTGATGAAAAAAAACAAATTATAATCCCATCAATCATGCCATTCTGATCAAATGTTCCCGACACGTTCCAATTATCTTATCATGCCAGTTGGGAGTTTCGTGGCACTCCCGAGAGCGAGCCGCGAACAAAAGGACGAAGCAGGACACCAGGTCGCTCATCAGGGCTCCCCTTCCAGTGTGGAACCATTGAAAAATTGAAAGCGGAATTTGCAGAAGCGAACCGAACATAAACACGATTGTACAAAAAACAGAAAACACCGATACCGATGGGCAGTGAGTGAAAATTTTTACCAAAAAACGAAGCTCCATTGCACATTCGGTATGGTTGCATAGCAAAATTTGTTAGCGAGCGCATATTGACTTTTAAGGAAATGTATGATTAGGACTACAAAGCCCAGGGTGATTCGATCAATTTGAACAAACAACTTTAACCTCGAAACGTCCCCCTCCTATCGCTGCAGGTTCAATCCCTCCCCACCCGGTGGTGACGGTAGCGAAACGTGTCCTTTTCTTCCGGCCGCTTTGCGATCATAAATCAATTTCATCTTTCCGCACGTAACCATCACTCAAGCTGACGACGTGAAAAATCACCAAGTGGGTGAAAATTTATGTTGAAACGGCTGTTGGCAGCGCGTCTCGAGGCGTCTTATCCACGTGGAACCGGGGCTATCCACGGGGATTAACGGTAAGCCCAAAACCAGTTCGTCCCCGGGTTTCTTGTCGGTCCGGTGCGCCTTGGTGCCGTTGCGCAAAGCAGGGAGGCTCGACAATGTTCAAACTGGAGCACAAAAAAGGGGGCCACCAGGAGCCAGAAGCGGTAGAAAATCTGTTACATATTAGGCGGCGGGGTTAGAATGTTGCTACATTATTTCGAGACGTCTAACTGCGTTCACGCTTGACGGTGGGGTTTGGATGGTTTTTTATTTATAAAGTGAATGCTCGATTGTACTTTTTTATTCTCGCGTGCGATAAGAAGCGTCTAGCGAACGGCGATGTGACGGTACGATAGCGGGTGAATCCATAATCAAAACCGCATGCAGCTAAAGTCGATCGTCTGAGGCACTTGGAGCCCTTCACTTGTGCTTTCGGATCGTTTAAACAGTTAGAACTGTCTTCGTAAACAGCTGTAAAAAGCGAAAAAAACACATTTTACGTCGGATGCTTGAAAGAACTAAGCATCTGGCCACTGTTTCCATCTTGAAACCAACATATTGTCCGGAAGGCATCAGTGCGCGATCCTTACCGGCAGAAGGCGATAAGATTGTTGGGAATGGAATGGTCCGTTGGCGGATTTTTACGATCGTGCGGTTGCACCAAAAGTTTGTTAAATATTTGTCTAATATATGTTAGCATTCTTTAGCACGATTTGGAGCGTGTGTGAACGTAAAAACATTTCTTACAACAAATAGTTTCTTCCATATTTCATTGTCTACCGAAAAGAGGCGAAAAGATTGATGAAGATTGGAGAGGCATACTAACTACTCGAATATTACACTCCTTAATCCCTATCTATAAACGAATTCGCTCGTTGCTCGATTTAGGTTGAAATTATTACTTTCATTAGTATTTATTTGTTTGTTACTGTTCAGATTAATAATGTTTTTATTAATATAAATTTAAATATTTTATTTGTTAAAATTTGTTATAAAAACTAATTATTCGTTTTTTGCTATATATTCACGTCAATAACGGTCGTTCATTGCAAATAAATTTTTGCCAGATTTATTTATAAAAAATAATTTGTTTGTTACTATTCAGTTGTTGTTTTGCTCCTCCTAAATCAAATATATATTTCTTTACTTAACTTTCAGCGTTTTTGCGGGCCTGATTTTGTATATATCGCTAAATTTTGTTTTGTTAATTTTATTATCAAACAATATAAAAATATCTCAGCAACTTTTAACGAACCCAAACACGTCTCGCTATATTCTTATTCGTTGTGATCCCTGAAAACACTCACACACATACACATTCACTCCTTATCCGCGTGAAGTATAGGGCAAGTGTTAGCATGGAATTCTGCAACGGTCGGGCGCTCCTCAAGAATAAAACCATCCGACAACATATTCAAAATAAAAAAAATCCAAAAGGCGTCCCCTTCCTGTCCACACAGCATGCCGGGCGACTCATAATCGAATAAGTCTCCGTCTCCGTCCGAAACTGCGTCGTCCAGCGTTGTCGTCGCCGCCTTCGTCGTCTGCGCGGCCTTCCTCGATTGCCTTTCGCAATCCATCATTTATCTTTATCCCCCTTTGCTGCGCTCGGTTCCGATTAACGGTCGCTGGTTCTCGGAAGTTCCGGAGGGCACCTTATGGAAACTGTTTTCGCGCTGGCCGGCGATCATGGTTAAGAATGGATTCTTTCGCTCGCCTTTTCGGCAACGGCAAGCATCCCGTGGGTGCATTTAAGGCGGCCGGTACGATTGAAAGTCAAGCCGGGCTTAAGTGGTGGGTGTTCCCGTTGGTCGGATACCAGGAATCGGATTCATTCACGGGACTCCGCACGGGTTTCAAGGTTCGTGGCTGTTTGCGTGCCCGTTCGTGCTTCCTGTCTGGCTACTGGATGCAGTTGTGGCCAGCCAGCCGTTGACACAGTGACCATGCTGGCGATGCTGAACCGATTTCGTTTCTTTCATCAATCAAAACTTTATGGAGCACTGCCTGAGCCCGTTTGCTGCACGATTGTCCACAAGCTATAGCGATGATGTGACCGGGGGTGACTCGATCGACGAGGCAATAAGACAACAGACATAGAACACTCGTCAAATCACTTTTCAAACAGAAGGCACCTCCTCGGGGTGCAGCGAATGAAGTTGGCAATCGTCTTAATGCATCCTGATTGTAGGTCGAGCCTCGTTGCGAGGATCATTTTCCAGGCCATCCCGCACGCAATGCACGACAGCGGTTGAATCTCCCAAGCGCCCGTTGGGAGGGAAGCACACAATTGAACTCGCTTTTCTTCCTACATCCAGTCGATTCTGCACCGCATCGCTGCAACCCTTGGACGGTGCACTTGGGTTAATATTTGCATGTTATTGTATCATTAAGTTCATTCAGACATTTCTTTGCACATATTACCCGCGGTTAACGGGCGGAATGCGCCGATAGCCGTGAGCTGAGGCATTGCAATAATAGTTGCCCAGTTTGCTGAAATTAGGCTTCCGCACGACTGTGGCAAAGCGAGAATTTTCGGCGCACTGCAAGTGCTACTTATGATCAGGTTCAGGTTTTTTTTTCCCAAGCAAAAGTGTTTCTGGTTTTGGTTCCCGCTGCGTGCGCACCATTTACGAAACCATTTGAAGCGTCTTCCTTATTGCGTTCACATGCCGATTCTTAAGCACATCCCGTGATGATCCTGCTTATCCACTTGAGCTGCGGTACCGAAAGGAGTCGCCCTGGAAGCAACCTTCCCACTGCACTTTGTGTGAGAACAATGCACGGCATAAGGACCTCCGGTGTTTCGCGGTCGCCGCAATGCCGCCGGTTGTCTTGAGGCGCTTTTTGTGGGTCAATTATGTTGCGCTCGGCGGTGGTGCACGATTTTTCTCAAGGCTAATGATTCATGCGTTGTTTTGCGGTGTATATTTTTTTTTTGTTCATGCAACCGTTGTGCAATGCGTGCGCGAATCTGTTTTTGCTGTTGTGTTTTCGCGACCGGCAGTTATTAATTTTTCCGGGATCCTCCTCCTGGTTTTTGGTTCATTGAAGACTTTTCGTACGTTTGTATTTCTGTTTTTTTCCCCTTCTCTTGACGGTGGTGGCGATTAGCGGACCGCCGCATCGCCGTGACTCAACCGCGGCTTTCGGAATCGATCGAAACATTCGGATTGATCGACTGCACGGGGATGGTTTTTCGAAAGATGAAAACAAAACCCGTTGCCACCGAAGTTGTGGTGCTCGGTGCGAATGACGGCAAGGCAGAGCCCACACCGAAACTCACCGAAGAGCAAATTTGAAAGCATATAATTTCCGCTGCCCAGTTTCGTTGGGCCCGATCGCTGAATTCTTTTCGCTGAATCGTATCGACGGCGATTGGTAGCAGTCGGAACGGTCAGGACGAACGGCAGACACAACCGGAGCGCATCAGAACCGGGCCCTGATATGTGGCCTTGCCGACGATTGAAATCTAATAAAGTTTGTACAATTGAGTAAATTAAAGATTTTATTGCGGAGCAATTTAAAATCATCCCATTTCACGTCCCGGTGGTTTCGGTGGATTTTGGGGCTGCGGCTGGGAAGCCGGGCTGGCAATGATAATTTCAGTGATATTTGGTAAGCATACGATTCTGTGATGAAAACAATTGCTTAACGAGCAGTAAAAATAACACTCAACCGGTGAGGCTACCATTATTGGTTGAGCACTCTTGGAAATTTGTGCGACCATCATCAACCGGGAATTTTGATTCAAACGTTTTTGTAAGTCAGAAACGAGTATTTTATTCTTTATAAAAATCATCTACGATTCACCCGTACACATCAACACACAAATTTCGAAGCAATCAATCACCCGCGGCCATTTGAAGCTGCTGATGATAAATTCAAAAACTAATTGATAACCTCAAACTGCTGCCAACGCGTAGCGGGCGCGTGGATTGAAATGACAATTCGTATTATTTCCGACGCGCAGCTTCCAAGCTGGTGGGTGAGTGGTTTGAAAAGGATACAACAAAAGTCCTTGTCCAAGCCGTGCTCCCAGCGTGGATTGTATGAGGGAGTGTGAAGCCCTAGCAACGATTGCGAACCTGACGACACTGATGCGAACAGCCTGACATGGGCCAGCTGTGGCGCTGATGTCGAGAAGTCAAGCACAAAGTAAACTTTCGACCCGGGTGTCGTTCGGTTTTCATTTATCATCGATCTCTTGCTCCGTTAAGCAGTGTTGATGTGCTCGGATGGAAAGGTTTGGAATGGAGCAACGCTTTGAGAAAGGGCAGTTGTCACAGCTCGGTGTTAGATGGCGTAGAACAAATTGGAGAGCATGTGGAGTTTTATTAAAAATGTGAATTATGTTGGTATTGATTAATTTGTGGCAATTTTAATCGATCTGGAAAGACGGGAGATGTATGTATGTTTAATAATCTTTCAAAATTATTGTTGCTTTTTAGAACTTATTGTTTTAAAGTACAACTAACTCAGAAAAATAAATTTTATTTTCAACTTACTTATCCTTTTACATAGTCGTTTCCAGCAGTGATTAGATCATTTCGCCCCTTCAATTCACGTCCTCCCCTAATCCACAGGGGGGCAATGGAGAACACAGCACGCGTGAGATCTCAACGAACTCGGATGAGTGGCATTTGTTTTTCTGTTGGCGCTTTAAGTTGGGGAAGGTATCCAAGAGCAGAGATGAGTGATTTCATGCTTCTCTGTCGTATCGCGTCTAGTAACCCTGCAGAATCTCGTTTCACGGGGTGCATTGAAGGGGTGATTCGTTGATTTCACGCACACAAACGAGCGTGACTCACAGTGCACTGCAATTGTTGAGCAGCACCAGAAAATGGTATCAAAATTTATCCGTGTCTGTGAAGTATTATATTGTTTTATAATGTTTTACCAATAATAACTCTGCCATACTTTAAAATATAATTCATGTAATCGTGAAACAACTATCCTGAATTCTGTTGTGACTGTTTTCAATCAGTATTTGCAGAAAAAAACGCATCAGGATCTATTTTGGGTTGTCTTAAAATTCAAAATGCACAAACAACAGTTCTGTAGGGATCAGTTTGAAATAGCTGTGGAAATATATCTTGAATCTTTTATGATGTGGGGAAAACATGTAGATGGATTCTTCAAAATGAAACATAGTTTTAGTGAAATCCGATATTCCAAGCATAATTGTTTTAAGAACTTGTAATAAGAACTTGGTTTATGTGAAGTAAACAACCAGTTGGTATTTTAAATGAAATTGTAAGGTAAGGCAAATATATAAATAATAAAGCGTGATATTCAATTAACCTAATCATCATAAATTTATAACAAAATATTATGTTTGATTAACATTGTTAAATCACATTATTAACTTCAACCGTCGATGGAAAATGTGATGCAGGCACACGATACATAATAGAGTTGTTATTTAATCGATGGCTTCTATCGCTGATTTTTTATCGCTATCTGCCTTAATATGATTCAGCAAGAATACTCCCTATTGAGTGGATTGTTTCTTTACGTTAATATTTAGTGTATATTTTCATTTTTATTATAAAGCATTTTTTATCATAAAGCATTTTTATCATGCTTTAAAATGCTAATTAATTCAAAGTAAGTGCATTCATTTTAATGTAATTTATTTCAAATTTCTTTCTTAAAAAAAGCTTTATTTAAGACAAAGAACCAACACGTTATAAAATACCAGGTGCAACTGTGAGCATGTGACGCACTGTACACGCTACCAGCACGCAGAGAAGCAACGGCGGCCGCGCAGCATAGCAGCCACAGAGCATAACCAGCAACAGCAGTCAGTCGCAGCATAGCAGTCGAAGCAGCCACACAGTGTGCCGCAGCGCGTGTGAGTGTGAGGAATCACTGGAACCCGGTCAGCCCGGTCGTCGTTGTCGTCGTCGTCATCGTGGTTGCCACGGACTACGGAGCGAAAAATTTTCCACCACCCTCTCCCTCCCTCCCCCACAGATAGCTTACGTGTAGGTAAAAAGCGGCACGTTCCACGCTTCCTGTCGGCGGGCCTATCGGCTGAGGTGAGCCAAACCGTGCGTGCCCTTTTGTGCAACAAGAAGAGCACCGCCGACAGCACACGGGTGCAAGTGCATTATACACTCTGGTGTTGCAGTGGTTGTTGATGTTTGTTCGTGCGCGCCCCGGTTCGGTTACATTTGCGTTCCCGGTTCGGATTACGGTGCGCGCGGTTCGGAACGTGCCTGGTTTCCACCGACCAGCAAACGCCGGCACACCGGCGTGCGCATTCGTCATGCACCGCGGTGGGTCCTGCGAGCGGTTGTGTTGCGTTTGGTAAGCGGTGAAAGAAAAAAATAAAAAGGGGCCGCGCGGTTTTACTGCCCAATGGTGCAAGTGTGGCAAGCTAACAGCCAGTCGTGTACACTCCGTTTCTGGAGCTTCCGCCCATCTGCTTGTGTTTAAGTGGGTGTGTGCGTGTTTGTGTGTGTATGTGCGTGTGTGTGTTTGTGTCGATTTCGAAAGGAAAATAGTGCACAAAATTGATAGTTAAAATACGGGCCACCTCCCGGCAGTGCATAGCAGGGCGAGTGCGTGGCTCGATGAAAGTGAGTTTGCTGTTGCTGGTTGGAGAAAAAGGTAATAGAAACAAAAAAAAAGGGAAAATGTTTTTCCGATCGTGTGGGGTGCTTGTGAGCGTGGGGCCGTCTTCCATTAATTAGGCTTGTAATAAGAAGATAATCGGTGCTGCTCGTCGCTAATAATGCTGGGAACGATCGTTTGTGATAATGCTGACACGGTGGCTGTGAGGAAAATGGCGAACGATTCATCTTGAATCGAGTGAAAGTTTTGGCGGTGCGTCCTGTTCTGAGGCGTCAGCTAACGGGTGACTCCCACTCGGAGCCCTCCCACATCCTCCTACGCAGACGAGCGTTTACGCAGGGCGCAAGGGTCAAACGTGAGACGTGAAAGTGAGACCGTATCGGATTCAACAATGGGACGGACACAGGATTCTTCGCGTTAAGCGGCCATTGTGGCAAACAGCGTCGTGAGAAACCGAGCGCCACCGGCACGATAACGACGTGCAGAAAATTGTCCCAAAACAAAACACACCAAGATGGCAACAAACTGATGGCTCGTTAGGTTCCGACGTTGTTCTCAGCATTGTTTTGCGAGGGTGATGGCCGGTGTTCGTACCGGATCATCCGGTCGCATGGCCCCTCGAAGGTCTCGTCAGACCTGCGCATCCATCGTTTGGTCGTAGTGTGTGAGTGAGAATCTTTGATCACTTTTGTGTCGTTTAAAGGGTAATGATGGGAGGTTTGCAATAACGATGTTTTTCCTACGGTGTACATTAATTTGTTTCTAATTGTTTGATTTTCAATTTTCTGAGAAGATGATTTTCAATTTTCAAAGACTCTAAATGTCTGTTTAAATGTACGATTAAAACAAAAATTTATTCCGGTTTTTTCTAAAATATTTTCATGTAAAGTTCATGCGCTGTAAATTCTCTCAAATCACTTTCTTATAATTAACCTAAAATGTACTAAATATGAAACAATGAACAAGTACAGCGCCGAGACAAAATTGCATCTCACCATCGCCCATTTCACAACGTCTCGTTACAATACCCAACAAACCGGACCAGCCTCGCCGCAGCAGCTCGAGACAAAGCTGAGAAATCTCAACTTTCCCGGTGCCGCGGGACGGGTCAGGTCAACAGGGTGATGCTAATAATTGAATTGTCCTCCACCAGTGCCAAGGAACATCTCGGTCGCATCTACTTGCTGTACCGTGTTGTTGTACGACACGCTGTCGCTTTTAATCGTTGAACAAAATCGCCCCATCCCAGCCAAAAGGGGCGACTGTGCGCTGCAGTGAATGCGTGGGATGTTAGCAAGCTAATTGTTACGTTGCTTTCCATCTTGTACCGAAATTTGGTGGCATTCCGGGGATAATTAAGAGCCTTCGGAAAGCAGCGAAACAATGGCATGCGAATCTTCCGAAACAAGTGGCGCTGGTGTTTCTGTGTGTTTTTTTTTTTCTAACCCGAAACGATGACTCGCAATCTCCCACGCACGGAACGAGGAAATTTGAGGAGTGGAAAAATAATAACACAAAAAAAACGCTCAAGCACGCCGGAACGCGACAGGTTTGCGAGATTTTCCGATAAACTCCTTCACGTTGAGAAAGAGGACGCTCGACGATCGGATCGGGTTTGATTAAAGAGGCTGCCAATTAGGCAGCCGGCTGTTCTCAGATGCGCACCCGGGAAAAGTTTTCAAAAAGCTACACGCTCACGACGAAAGTGAACTGCTTAGAATCAATTTATGACAGTTGGAAACGAGCGACCAAGCGTCTACGGATTCCACCTGCCGGGACGCTACGATGATGCATCAGCAGAAACCTGTCGGCTGATGATCATCCTCCACACATCAAACTAACCTCCCGCTTCAAAAGTGGACCGATTTGAAAACTCATTAAAATTTCATAATAAAAATCCCCTCCCTCGAGGGGATCCCCTCCGCCGCGAGAACACGAGAGTCTCGGTGGTGATGAGTCCGAAAAAGGGTTTCCATTCCGACCGGCCGGCCAACGCAGGCTCCCCTCCGAAAGACGCACCCCGGGCCGGGCGATGTCGTGAAAGTTTTTCAATTAAAATTAATAATTTTCCCCACCCTCAGCGTCTTGCCGAGCTGAGCTGTGGCGTGCGTGCCGTGGCAAGGTGTTTGCGTACGTTTCGGTGGTCTGCAATACGAATGCAGTCGTTTTGTGCAGTCTCGGCTGAACCGTCTGCTTCGTAATAGTTTGATGGATTATGCAGGTACCGTCACTTGTTACACTTTGAAGTTACAAGACGGGAGACGCGCGCCGGGAAAGGGATGGGCAAGACGCTAAATCAACGCTTTCGAGTGAAAGGAAACAATCTGTTGCACCGTAATCATGTTCTGGTTGACTTTCGCTCGAAGTTGCAAAACAAAAGTTGCAAAAAGAAAAAAAAACACCCCGTCTAACTCCTCCGTCTAACGCCCCGTTTTTCTCTTTTGCGTGCAAATCAGAACCTGCCGCTGTACGGTCGTGAGGTGAATAATTAATTTCGATGAAAGCACCTTCGAATTAGTTCGTTACATGTGGCGGTTGATGAATGTTAGGCAACCGCTTGCACACCCGCCGATGTTCTCACCTTCCGTGCCACCGTGTACCGTGACGTTGAGTTTGGTAGGAAATGTGTATGTGTGTTTTACTTTTTCCACATGCACCGGGGCGGATCGCAAAACCCATATAAGACGTGGCAAGGTTGGCAGAGGGACGTGTGTAACTCATCGTCAAGTCTCCGATTACCTCCGCAAGGCAAACGCATATATCATCGGTTATCGAGTAATTTGTTACGCTTCCTCGCCGGGCGTCCCGAGCCGGAACAAAAGGTTCCTGGGACTAGAGAGGGGGGGGGGGGGGGGGGGAAGAAAAAAACATCCCACCCCGTCCCATTGTCTCACGGCGTGCGGCGTGCGGATTTTGTGTTTATTAGATTGATACTTTCATCCTCCGTTCTCCGTCGCGGCCATAATCTTGTGCCATATTTCACCGGGCGTCGCAAACGAAAAAAAAAATCTCCCCAGCGAAGAGCCCGTCCATTGTCGGTGCCATTAGATTAGAACCGCGTAAGAGCAGACCCGCGCAAGGGAGCGTGAGGCGCTGTGTGGCGCCAGCTTCCAGCTCGGATGCACGATTTATCTGTTTACTCAAAGCAGTGCTGGGGAGGGAGAAGGGACACAAAGAAAAAAAAATTGTGATTGACAAATTGAACGCGCGGCCGGGGCAGGCAGGATTTGTTTTCCTACTTTGTGCGAAATCGAACGGCTGATAAGCGAACCGGGCGGGTAGTTAAATTGAATTATCGTAATTTATTGACTGGCTTCGGGTCGGTTCGTGGGGCTGCGGGCGGGAAAATGGATTTCGCGAAGAAATACCCCCCCCCCCCCCATCCCTACCATCCCCCTGCCTTAAAGGTGCGCCCCAGGAAGCGCTGAGTGCCGACGAAGTGCTCTTTGCATTATTTTATTTTTCTTTCTAACGAAGTGGTTTTGTTTGATTGTCCAATTAAAAAGTCGTCACAAAATGCAAAACTCACTTTGCGCGCGGGCGCTGTGACGTGGAGTTGACGCGAGAAGTGGGTAAATTAAATTCATAGAGACATTAAAGATTTACTCAGGACGAATGGGCCGCGGAATCTGCGGCAGAAGGCAGTTTTGGGTGGCAAGGAAAGCGAAGGACATAATTAAAAATTCTTTCAACTTTCGCACCGACAAACCGACATTCCCAGAATGCGGTACCATGGGATCTTGGCTGGCTTGGTAGCCTATTCATTGCTGCCAATTAAAAACGATCGTAACGAGAACTGGCGCCCGGGCATTAGTTATGCACAAAGGAATGCGATCAAAGGATCGTGGTGACCGGCTCGTTGGAAGTAGCCGGTGTGAACAAGAAGAAACAACGAAAACAATGCTTGCCAACGGAGGGATAGGAGCTCTCGGTCTCTCGCATTAGCCTGATCAGGGCGTTCCAATTAGTGTGAGACGCGCTTTTCTATCGCCGAACTAGATTCGCCCAAGGACATTTGCTCAAGTGCGTAAAGCGAATGGGGGCGGTATCTTCGAGATGGCAAGGACGCATACTGTGCCGTGGCTAAGTGAGGGTCCTTAAGTGGTCCGTTCGCTCTGGTAAAGTAAATTATTTTACTTCACTTTGCTGCCATTTTAAAGCCCCACGAGTTGTTTATTTTTCTATGCATCGCATAAACTCACCGCCGATTCTAACGCAGCCGAAGAGGCGTAACCATTTCTCGGAAGCGGTTTGGGTACGAATTTTGGCCATGATATGTTTACTTTTCGGTGATTCGAAGCGTCAGCGATGTGGGCGACTGGGCGGCAAGTGGCAACCCACAGTTTGATGTTGTTTTTTTCTGCGTTTCCCTTCGCGAGGCACACGTGCACGAATCGCAATTTGTTATAATATTGCAGACTTTACCACCCACCTGCTGCTTGGATGATGCGGAATAGTAAAGGGGAAAAGCAACTATTTTGTCAGAATTCACAGGCTATGAAGGTTTTTTTCGACTTGTTGGTTACAAATGTATTTTCTTGTTAATATGTGATTATCAAGATTTAAGTTTTATTAAATACCCGCAAATTACACAGCAAAAATAAATTATTCAGCACAACAGTGGTCTTTTTTTTGAAGCACTGAACAACGGTTTTGATTACTTTGCATCGATGTGAGAACATTTGAAAATAATGCCCAAATATAAAAACGTGAAATAACAGTTCCGTGTCATTAAAGAGCAATGAAAATTGCCGTAAGAATTTTTATGTCGGAACCGTACAACCTTATTATTACTCCCGATAGAATTGATGCTCCATTTCCACACCGCAGCAGTGTGTTCAATAAAATGCCAATTAAGACTAGAACAACACCCGAATCCCCGGTCGGCTCGATACGATTCATTTCGTTTGACCGGCGAACCAACGGCGAAAGAAACCTTCCCGCAGCCGATGAGCCGATTTGGTGTACTCCGGCGCACTTCTCCGGCTCCGGTTCCGACCGTGGGTAAAACTGCGGGCGGGCGGCGACCCGAAAACAAGCCCGATAATTTTCCGGATGAATAAATAATGAAGCAGTTTCCGATGAGATTTCGTCGCGTGCGTGCCTTCCCCTACTGCCGTGCTCGGCTCCATCACGCTGAATTACGGCGGTCGTTATCTAATTTTCTCCCTCCATCTCTCTCTTTTTCTCTCTATGGGGTGGCTGTGGGCTGCGTGACCTTTTTCACCGGAAATAAACCCCGGTAGGATGAGAAAGAGAGAGAAGGGAGAAGGGGGGAAAAACACGCCGAAAAAAGGATCGCAGTTTTCCCGATTGTGCCGATTGTGTTTGCACACGTTAGTCGCTCTTTCGGACAAATAAATGATAGCCCATAACGATAGCTGCTGTTTTGCCGTTCAGTACGCCAGCAATCGAGGGCGTGTGTTTTTTATTCGCTCTCTCTCACTCGTGAAGGATGTCTCTCCCGCACGACCACCCTTCTTCTCGGTTAGGCAAGTACCGAAATCCTGAAGCGAAAGCAAAAATTTCGCCCGAAGCGTGACGTTGACAGGACGAAACGATGGGCGAAGATTTACGTGCTGCCACCCGTCGTGGCGTGGCATTGTCTGTTTTTTTTTCTGCCTGTTGTTTTTTTTCTCTTCCCACCGGCGCCCGGCGCAGGAAGAGCACAGGAAGGATATATCATATTTTGTGCCACCGCAGCTTCCTTCCCTCCGGGTCGGGTGCGTTCGCGTACGAGTGGGCTATGTTTTTCAAACCCCGGCGGAACCATATTGGATCGCGTTGATGCCTTTTGTTGAGCGGAAATCAAATTCATGCGTGGAGCTTCCCCGTGCAGATGATTTCGACCGGCGAACCAATTTCCAATGATGCTGATTGACACGTCGGGATCAATTTGATGCCCCGTCCGCGTATCGGTTCCGCTCGGTGGCGTAATGTGGCATAAAATCTGTTTCCGTGCAAAAATAGACGCTCGCTGGTTGAAACTATTCCGTGCCAACATCGGGCGAAACATTGTACAAAACATTGGCAAGGCTCGGCTGTGCGCCGGGATTTGTATGCCTTGGAGAAATCAGCCCGCTTCGCTTTGATATCGGAAGCGTCAAACTGTTGCATCTCCGGTTTGCTCGGCAGGATAAATGCTGAGCTTGGTAACCAGCAGCCAACCGGTCGAATAACAGCCCAAATTCCACCCCCTCCCCCACTCAGGAGAAAATGCGTCGAAACGGACGAAAGACAAAGATACCACCGCCCATCGAGGCCGGGCATGTACGAGGGAAAATGAAATTTGTTCCTCCAAACGACCGTTCGGGGAACGCTACGTAGTCCCTTGGCAAGACGCAAACAACACCGGCCCATTTTGTTCTTCTTCGCACACAGAGATGGCCGGAAAAGTGGCTTGTTTGAGCGATGATGGAAACATCTTTTCACCCGGCGTCCGGGCGGGAAAAATCGAATGAATAAACGAACGAACGTCCGGCTTCACCCTCTGGAGCATGGACCAAAAGTGACCATGATTGACTGCCCAATCCCGGAGCCTTGCCGAGCCATTCGGTACGGTTGGCTTAATGAATAAATTAGCAATTTTTCCTCTCCCTCCCACCGTTCACGCACGCAATTCGCCCGTCGTCCCGCAAAAGGACGGAGGAAAATCACCACCTCGAAGGACCTGTTTGCTTTGTGGTCGGTTGGTTCGGTGGAACAAAAATTGGCGTCTAATTATTTCCCGCACAGCTCGCCCGTGTCTAGGTTGCTTTCGTAGCGAAGAAAATTGGCATCGTCGTTTCCGTCGTCGTTGTCGCCGGGGTATCGATCGAAGGAGAATGTTACGTGTAATGACAGGGCCCGACGACGGGTGTGACATTGTAACACTTCCCCATCCACTTCCCCATCCCCAGTCCCCGCTCTAATCACCGGTTTGTACGTGCCAGTGAAGGAGCCTGTCAGCGGCTCGGAACGGAACGAGCGGTGTGACTTCCGCGCGAATCGAAGCCTCTCTCTCGTCCGGCGGGCGTACGGGGGAAGGGGTGGGTGGGCCAGCGGGCCCTACTAGTTAGCTAGCGCGGCGAGAAGCGTGCGCCCGGCGCAGCACTTGTTGAACTTGTTATGCAAATATCGCCGCCATGGCTCATCGTAATCGATTTGAGAATGACAAGACATCTTACGACGATAACGACACGGGGCGTATGTGTGTAATGGCGTTTTCCAGTTGACAAGAACACTCCAACCCCGTCGCGTTCTCGCGTTCGTTCCCTGCGTTCGCGCGTGAGAAGTTCATCCAGTTGGAGCGCAAGCAGGCGATATACAAAAAAAAAAACTCCAACGTGATGGCAAATATTGATCCACCGGAGCAACGACGGTGGAGGTGAAAATGATAGCCTTTCCCGGTTGGCGCATCCTCACGTATGCTTCTTTTTTTCCTTTTATTTGCGACGTAGCCGCTCGTTAGCCTGCACGGGACGGCATCAAGTGCACAAGAGGGTTAGAAATATGCAGCAAAAAAAAAAAAACGAAGCAAAAAAAAACCCGGAACACGAAAGGAGTTATGTCTTTTTTAAGGCCCTTTTGTTAAAATGTGAGCTCCCGGTGTGACCCAGTGTGCGATGGAAGACTGTGTGACAAACGCAAAAAGAAGGCACACATCGAAGGAAGCAATTTGAGCCGGCAAGGCGATATGGTTCCTTTGATCGGAAAGTCAGAAAGTCTCCCCATCGCTGCACGTTTTCATTGATCCTGGCGCACCGAGCGCGTTTGGCAGCGTTTTGTTTGAAGCGTGGTTGTTTCACTTTTTCCGTATGCTTCTGTGTGTTCTGTGTGTGTGTTATTGTTTCTCAGGCGCTCCAGCAGCGGAGAAATGAAGAGCCCAGTGAAGCGTTCGGTTCACTTCCGGTCAACGGCACCGCTGCGTCGAAATCATTCTAATGATATCGAACGTTGCTCCCACCCCGCCGAAAGCGGAAATAATCAACCGAGCATAATCTGTGCGACGATCTCCGATTCTACCTGTTCTTGCACTACCTAGAACGGTGACGATGACGCCGATGATGATGATGAAAATGATCTTATGCTTCATCGGCACGATTCAATTCCTCGCCCAGCGGATTCGGGAAGGGACTATTTTTACGACGGAGGAAGCGGATAGTAAAACGAAAAACAACGAAAATAAAAAAAAAATACACGCTAGAACGTTAATCATGCGCTCCGCTCCTTAACGAATCCATTCCGCATCGGCAAGCGGGAACGGAAAGGGACGGTTTGGCGTGGCGAGACACATTAGCGAAAAATACGGCAGCCACCAAACCCAGGGAAGGGTTTCGAACGGGGTGGCTGAACATCGCCCAGAAAAGCGCGGACCGAAATACCGTTCGTTTTCTAATCCCGATGGTCTGCTTTATGCCTTCTCGCTTGCTCTCTCTCTCCCCGATTCTGGTTCCGGGATTCGACCCATTCCGCATTTTATCCGCTGATATGCTTGAAAATCGTTTTCTTTTATCATTTAAATTGGATTGATTTTCCGGGCAGCCGCCGGGTGCTGCCCAGGGTTCCAGTTTTATGCTCGTTGGCTCGTTACACACTCGCACTCGTTGCTCGCCCATCTCGGCGTACGGCGACACGCACGGCAGCACGGAATATCGCCCAACCCCACCCGGCGTGCTGTTACGTAAAGCGTCGAGAACGCGTCCGCCGTCGCTATCTGGTGCGCGTTCATCTGGATTTTATGCTGCGCCCCGATGGGCCGCTGGTGTGATTCGCAATCGGGCGCAAGAATTTGAACGAATGACCCATTTCGAAGCCGGGGCGGAACTCCACACCGGTGGTGGCCGGTTTTCGGCGGAGCTTACGAAGCTGGCCCGAAGCAGACGACGATGATGATGATTATTATTATGATGGTGCTTTATACGGTCGCAATCGATCGGTTGGCCCTAAACTGTTATGATTGTTTGTGAAATTTCGTCTTAACGGTGCTTGCTTCACGCTTCATCGGAAGATTCACCGTAGCGGGCCGGGTTCCAATCGGGTTCCGTTGGCCTTCTGAGAGGCGACCAGGGGGGAGGATGGGCCGGTGCCACAATCTATGACATCTCGGAAAAAGGGTCTATCTATGCTTTGCGAGGCTCATCAAAAATTGATTACAACTTTTTTACGAGCCACGTTAGCGGGGTTTTTGTTTCCCGATCGACGGTTTTGCCATCGTTTTAATGCTGTTCAAACAGCCGGCGGTGTTTCGTGTGAAAGGAAATCATTCTTCCTGCAGTGGGGTGTGTGCGTTTTTTTCTCCTGCTGACTCTGCTCTATCCGAAACCCCGCCACCGGTCTGAATTATGCTGCATCCTTCCCAAGGCCGTTCCAGACGAGGCGATAATGTGTTAATTGACAGCAAAGCGTATCTTCATTAAGCCGAGCCTGGCGCTCTACACCCCACGGGTACTTGAGCTCCTTTTCGCCCGTAATTGTCGTCGGAGGAGGCGAATTTCTTTGTGTGCAAACTTTTCATCTGCACCAGTAGCAGCAGCAGCAACCGTAGCAGCAGCAAAAACAGTGCTCGAGAACATTGATTTAAGAGCGTGAAAGTGGCGTGACTGCATCCGACCGAAAACGCTGGTCCCGGGGAGCTGATGACAAAGTAATTTTAAAACCATCCAAACTTTGGGTCCACGGTCGACCGAAACCACTTGGACTGTGTATGGGTGTGTGTGTGTGTGTGTGTGTTTTAGGGAATTTTTTTGCTCCCAAACATGCGAAGTTCTGCCGCTGAAGTCTTCCACCCCGGCCCGCCCGGGAGGAAACCGGAATCTCCCCGAGTTGCGAGGTATCATCGCATCGGGTTTGCGGTCCGAAAGACAAACAGCTTCCATTTAGTTGCCGGACGCTTCACAGCCTCCTCCTCCTTCTCCTCGCTGCGGTTGTCTGCCGGCGGGTGAGGTTCGTATTACACTGTTGTTTTTTTTTGTCATCGGTCGCGTTGGACATTGCAGAACTTCGGGAACATCGAGCACGGCACTCACTTCCTGCGTGCGTTCGAGTGAAGCGTTTAATTAATTAATTAGAGAAAGATAAACACACACACACCCGATGCTGTCTCGAGAAGTGTTCGAGCTTTGCTGAAAACCTGTGGTACAACGGTATCCGCAGCAGCGGAAAAGAAAGGTTTTTTTTTACGCGTCTTGCTCGGAAGACGAGAAGACGAAGAAAAATCGGGTTTCTCTGCAAATCACAATTCACTCCCCCCAGACCATTGGGATCTCAGTGTCCAGAACGGGGAGGAAGGAAAAAAAACTTCCCCTCGACCGGATGGTTCCGGTTGAGCGCATCCGAACGGTTGTTCTCCACACTTCTGCGAGCGTCTTCAAGATTCGTACGTATCGGTTGGTGCTCCAAGATCTGGCGCGGTTCGCGCTGGAAAAGCACTCCGGGAGCGTACATTAGCATACGCGTGCATCTGGACCGTGTGAAGAATGTGCTCTCGCGTGGCGGTATGTTCGTGATTCTGGCCCTCACCAGCTTGAGCGACCCGTTTACGGAACGGGAGCGGAGCCACTTCCTCGAAGCGTGGATCCCATCTCGCGCGCGCAGTAGGGCAAGCTGTTTTATGGATCATTTGAATTTATTGTAATCCGCAATCCATCACCGGCGGCCGCGCGAAGGGAGGCAAAACAATAATGCCTGCAAGACAGCCTCGGCAAGAGGGCCGAGTTGTGCTAGCGCAAACGCGTAAGGGGATCGGGAAAAACTGCGAATTGACCCCGTTTTTCTTCGAACCGTGGCACGCTAACCTCCTGGCGTTTGGGGCCGGCATTCAATCGCGCGCCCGCACCGAAATGGGGGCTGCAGACATGACACGCCGATATGCCCGTCAGCTCTGGGACAATATAATAAAGCGTAACAGCGCGTTCTCGACGCGGCCCTTCCGAGACATCTTCACATGGCCGCCAACGGGTCAGCGCGGCTAAAGTAGGACCCCTAACGGAGAGGGAACGGTGTGTGAGTGTTGTTTGTGTTTAATTTTCTTCCGCGATCGACGAGGATCGCTTGCTTCGCGGCCCATCTTGCCCGGCTAGATCGGCTCGTACCGTGACAATGGTTTGCCCGCGGGTGGTGCCTCGTGTGCCCACAAATGAGGTAAGCGAGCTCCGGCTCCGTCCCATCGCCTCCATTTCATTAACCTCCTTAAGCGATCGTGGTTAATTGTGTTGTGGTTTGTTGCGTTGTTCGAGCGACGCGTCATGTCAACCCGCTCCGGCTGATGCTCGACGATCTCGACCAGATTTCCCCGTCACTCGCTGAGTCACTCGCGCACGGAGCACATGACGGAACGCTAGCATCGGCTTCGAAGCGTAACATTTGGTTTCGATTATTGTGTGCTTTGTGGCCCCGCGAGCGTGCGGGAACTGGAGCGTGCTGCAGCAACAAATATAGCTCAAACCATGCCGTCGCCTTCGCCGGTGGAAGTCCCTGAGTGCTGGCGCTTGTTTCCGACCGAAGCATAAATGGTCGTAAATGGCAACCATCTGGAGGGAATGTGTTTGCGACCGGCGACATTTCACAGCGATGGGCCCTTGTATGGCCCTTGTGTGGAAGACATCAGTTCCGGTACGATCAGTTCTCGATTCGCACTTCGCAGCGAAAGAGCAGAGGCATGGTCGGTGGGAGGGAAAATTCTTGGTACGCGCCCCAATATTGCCGACACGCACGGCCATCGTCCGGGCGTGCGTTCTTTCACAAGTCATTGGTTTTAATGTATCGCCACCGTCCCGGGCAAATGACCTCCCGGGAGGCATTGAAGTGGCTCCGGAAAGTGAATCGTAGATCAAATATTTATAATTAAAGAACCTTTCACCGAACCGGCTCAGGATGTGGAGGTTTTTTTTCTCTCGTTTTTTTTTTCGTTAAAGCTTTGTGGGTAGGCCTCGTGACCGGAGGGTGTTCTGGTTCGCTCCCCATTTTCCGTTTTTGGTCGCGGTCGATCGATTCCAGCTCGAGCCGTACGTGTTCCACCTACTCGATAACAACCGTCCGGTATCGCGTACGGGCGCGTTGTAAAACGTACGCTCGTTCTTGGACCGGTGCTGGGAGGCTCCAGCAAGAACAAGATTTAGGTAAACTAGCAGCGATTTCCACCGGTTTGAACGGGAAGGCGAAAAGGGGGAGAAAGATATCAATCATCTCATGAGAGAAGCACCAAAACCGGACTGCCGATGCTCTAGGCATCGAAAGTGAGTTTTTGTTTTCTTCGCTGCTGCTAATACTCCCGGAGCTAGGAACACATCCCACCTCCTTTCCTTTTTTTTTTGATTTGGTGTTCTGAGGGTGATCGCTATCGCTCACTCTGGTACCCGTGTCAGGTTCGACAGCCACAACCTAGTAGCGAAGTGGGTTTTACCACTTGCTCCTCGCCCAGCGCTGGTCAACGTTCGTTACGTTTCGTTACGCGTTTGCGGTGTCCATCACAGCCGCCGATTGAGCGGTGTGATTATTGAGAATTTGATGGGTCTGTTTTTCTTTCCCCTCCCGCGTTCCTTCGCTCCGCTTTTCCTCATGCACGAAATTGACTTCGACGCATGATCGCTTCCCGCGAATCGCATCAGCGCCGGGTTCGGCACGGACGGGGGCAGGAAATCGAATAGGTAAACATATATTTCGGGAATACCGGGAGGCTGCCGTTTGGGGCGCCTTTTTTCCGTCCATCAGAAGGCTTCTGGTCAACGGACTCGGTGTGCGCATGCAAGCGAAAATCCGTACGCGAACATCTGACCGGTGCGCAATTATGCACCTGATTTACATCGGGCAGCTTCCAATTTATGACTGCTTCGGATACATAAGAAGCAACAGTCACGATCGCGTATCAAATCGGCTGCGATTTCGCTAATTCACGATAACCGATTCTGTTCGGTTTCCGAAATCTGATTGATTTCGAGATAAGCATTCGCAAAATCATTAGCTGGAGGAAGCAAAGAAATAATTCGTTTATACTTCTTCTGGAACCTCTTCGTTTTACTGCTGGAATATAAATTCAACATCAATGTTAATCTATTGCTTTGCGAGTATTTAGCATTGCTATAAGGATTCAAGGTACAAAAATAAACAATAAATATTAAAATTTGAAATAAACTAGCAAGCTTAAGTTCTTTTAGAAATTTTCATTCTTTTTTTATTCTATCGTTTATCATGATTTGCTTGATTTTGCTATTAATTAAATCTTTTATTTATTTTAAAAGATCTTAGCTAAAAACATTTTTAATAAAAAATTTTAATCTGAAACTGAAAACTATAAATCCACTCGTTTCAAATGGCTGCTCATGGTGTGGCATATTGACTTTTAATTTTTAATAAAGAAAATTGTAGAAGTTTGTATATTTATTCGTTTTATTCGAAATCGATCACACATAAATTGTTTAAGAATTCCGCTAGTTTGTCTCGTGATTGGTGACGTGGTAAATGCATGTGTGATGAGTAGTTTTGAAAAAGCGCTTACAATTCATTATATATTCGACGTTCCTTGTGTTGTACTTGTGTTGTCCTTATTTCACGTGATCATGTTAGCTATTCTAAATTCAATCCTTATTTATTTCTTACTTAATCTACATTTCTTGCAGAGACGAATTGTTAAATTAAAAGGATTAATCTTCAAAGAACAATGCTGAAGGTGCTGCTTCCTTCTTAATTCAAGTTTCACAGCTTAAAAGGGTTTAATATTTTTTTTAGGAAAAACGAACGTTCTCGTTTACCTTTTCTACCCTTGACGCCGGTGTTCTCATTTCGCACAGAAAATTAAAATCGTAGCCATCACTTTGAAGCAGCAAACTTGCTACCATCTCCGCACGGAACAGTTTGCAGTGAAACGGGGAAGTTTGAAGTGAATTTACCCTTGACAAATAGCCGTTAACGAGACAGAGTCGGCTGCCCGATGGTCGGCGCCCCGTCTGAGGGCAGCACCCTTTATTTTAGCAGTTCGCGAGCAGCTCGCTCAGCTACCGAGCGCTAATTATGTCGATCGGCCCGGTACGCAACGGCACCACCTTGCGGTGGTTTAACTATTTCGATAAATCAACAACACTCGGCCTTCCGTTTCGTTCTCGATCGCCCGAAGCGCGTCGGGATCGGTGTTATTAGCGATAATTAATTACACCGAAACAAGTTCGGTACAGTTCTTCTTCTTGCCTTGGCCACCGCGAAGACTTTCTTCCACCGCGGCGACGGGGAAGCGAATCGCACAAATGGAAAAGTATTAGAGCTAATGCCCTGTTGCCAGTCGATTTCCTTCCCACCTTCCCTTTGGGTAGGGTATTGAAGACACCAACCGAAGGGTGTCGTAACCGTGGACCACTGACCGCAAGCGGTTCGGTGTCGAGGGAGAAAAAGGGAACGAGTTTGACCCGCAAAACCCGAGTCGCCCGGGGTTAATACGATAACGGACGCGGTACCGGATGCAATTGCATTCTGCTTTCGGGCCTCCGTTCGCCATCGGCAGATGGGAGAGGGGGGGGGGGGGGGGAGGGGTGAGTGGGAGGCAGGATGCTGGTGTTCTGGATTGGCAGATAATCCGCCGGAAACCACAAATTATCCGTTCGCCTTTCGCCGCCGCTCAAAGTGGATAAGACGAACCTGACTGACATAGCGCTGCTTCTCCGCGCTCAATCTTCGTTCCAGCGTTTGTTACCGTGCAGCGTCTTCCAAACGGACGTCAACAGGACAGCAGCCAGTGTCGAGCCGTACTTTGTACAGAACACGGCTGCAGTTGTACTTTATCCGTTCGTTGGCTGTTTGTTTGCCTGCTGCAGTAGTGGTTTTTTGGTTTTGTTTTCGGAACAACCAACAAAAATAAACCACAACAACCTGCGGCGCTGTTCTCCGCACCGAGCACGGAAAGTAGTTTCGTGAAAACAGATGAAAGAAATTTGCATTGAAAGAGAGGAAATTGAATCATAAAATTTATGCCCTTAATGGAAGAAATTCATAAATTTTCAACCGCAACCGCACCCGGACCCGGAAGGTGGCCTCATTCGGCTCATGGCGATGGGTCTCGTTGTCGTCGTCGGCTTGGGAACCCGCGGCGGTACAAGATACGCACGGGATCGGCTGGGAATGGGGTCCGGCGGGCAGAAGATGCTGCTGCCGAGCGGTTCCCTTACTTTCCCGTTCGCTCGTCGCTTACACTCCAGCTCGATCCAGGTGATGAACCGTCGTCGCTTCACGCCAAACTCCGCCACGCTCCATTCTATTCAAATTTTACGTAATGCACGGCGCGAAAGGGTTCGGTCGGAATGAGCACACCGTTCCTCGTCTAATGCGCGTAATAAACATCTGCACGTTCGGGAGGGGTACCGCACCAAATTCCGAAAACTGCGGCTCCAGCTGAATCTTTTCTTCTCCGGCGTAATTGAAAGAAATTACGGTCAAGCGGATCGCGAGCGAGCGGAGAACGTTGCCGGGCTGGCAATAGGCATCTCGAATTCCGTACCATACCGAACCGGTACCAGAGGGTCACTACACCCCCGGCGAGGGCTGAATATGTAGGGCGAGTCCGCACGAATGTCAGCAGCTATTTCGGTGCCCAGCAAATCGCAACGCTTAGAATCACCAAGTCCAGTCGAGTAAAGTCGGAATGTTTACACTTACGCCCGGGAGGCTGGTGGAGTTTTTGCTCGCTGCTCGCGTCCCCAGGGCGGCCCACGGTGCTTGGAAAAAGACATTTATGGTTGCACTGGTTGCGTTTTTACTGACGCTACAGGAAATCCTGCCCGGTTTGGGATGGTTCGGAGATTGGGACGGACTTACCGAGTCGTAAAAGTGCTGCTTGGAATGGTGCTATCGAAGCGAAGGGTTCCGGTGTGGATGCGTTGAGTGTTGTTGCAGCGATGCGGTTCATTTGTTGATGTTCGCCAATGGTTCGATCTTCTCAAGCTGTACTTTTGATCTTGGAACAGTTTTATGACCATTGATGATTTGTTTAAGCCATTTATGGAATCGTGGTGTCTTTTGAAGGGATTTTTTTCCACATGATGTATCATGTAAATAATTTATAATTTATTTTCTTCTCATAAAAGTCTTAAAAACTGAAGAAAACAAGTTCTTCCTTAAAGACTCAGAAAATATTAATAATAGTTAGCAGTGTACGTACAATGAAGATTTATATTAATTCATTAAGATCAAAATTTTAATATTTTTTCTCGTAAGAAAATGTTGCACGTAGCTAGAATAACCGTGGATTCTGTCGATGATACTAAAGCTATTGTTTATTATTATTCATTTATTTTTAGTGAGGTCAATTATTTATATTTGTTGTTTTATTATTTACATTTATCGCACTGTGTATGTTTAAAGTTTGAATTGGTAAATTATTACAAAATAAATGATAGATTACCAATTGCTTTTCATTATTGTTATTATTATTGTTTATTTTGAAAATGATAAAAATATACCGATAGAGTGATACCATAACTGAAGGAAAAAAACTGTAAAGTATAGAATTCTTGAATATTCAATTTGGCTATTTGAAATATTTGAAATTTTAGGCTTGTTAAGTTTGAGATTTTTTACGAGTAGCTTTACGCTTTGATTTATATTTAATTATAATTGGTTTCAACTCTTTTTACAGATTAATATAGCGGATGCAGGTTCTTTTTTTGAATATCCATCCAAACGTTGAAATGTTATAAATTTATACGCAGAAAAAAACGTTTTCTGCATGTTTTGTTCGTTGATAAAACTGATGCAGTTGGGCTTTTAAATTTGAATTTGTTTTTTCCCAATGTTTGCAATATTCCACTTACCGATTGACCTTACGTGAATCGAAACCCTGTAGTGTAGTTGAGCAAAACTAATCAAGAAAACTGCCATCAAGAAGCCTGTAAACAAACAAGAACATATTTTCAAACATTCCTGCTTTAGCTCTCGTAATCAGCTTTAGTTAATGTAATGCTCATTTCCATCGCGAACATTGAAATCAATCTTCCATTAGGCTGATGCATCGGGCGGCCGTGCAGCCGTGACCGTATTGGTGCACCCTCCCCGCCCCACCTTCCTCCTCCCCATCACCCTTGTGCCTTACCGCGGTCACTGCTTTTTGATCGTCTTACTATCCTGCAACTATTGTGGCGATCACCGTCGATGGCACCGATTGCCGCAATGTTTGACGATCTACTTTGTGCGCGCGGTGCCGACCGTTGCAGCCTTTAACGAAGATCTCACCCCTCCACCCCCCATCATGCCATCAGCGACCCGGTTCGCCCCGTTACGGATTGATTGGTGGATAAAATTTTCGGTGTTTTCGCGGCGCAGCGTGTGGCAATATCGCGCCTCACCGCTCCAGAAGAAGAGCCCGGCTTGACCTCCGACCGACCGCGCGGTGGCCATTACATCAGAACCGCGATTGTGGGAAGATTAATGCGGCACCTTTTCTGGCGATGGCCGCTGGTGCGGGCCCGCTGCGTGCACACTGCTTTTGGCACACACACAGGATCAACCCGGTTGATGAGACGCTGATGAGCGGCCGCCCGTGCCATCCACCGCCGGAGCGTACTAAATCGTTGTTAATAAAATGTTCGCTTTAAAGCCGAGCGACGGTCGAGCCGGTACCGTCGCCGTCGCCGTCGCCGTCACCGTTCGCGATTCTTTTGCCCGCGATTGCGCAAGGGTAACATCTTCAGCCGTCGCGGTGGGTAGCTGCCCGACGGCTCACCGGACCGTAAACCGTGGTGAGTGGAGAGCTCCCTCCAATCCCCGCCAAGCCCCATCAAGCCAGGTGTGGAGTTTATGGCACGGTTTGTGTGCGAGTGAGATTTTAATCTTCTTTCGCCGTTTCCAAATCCAAATCAAATTACAATCATAGCTCCGAGGGATGGTGCCCGGTGCGGGCGGGGAAAGAATTAGCTCCGAAATGTGCGCGCGTCTTGCCGGACGCGAACCTCGCGAACCGAGGACAGCAGGGTTGTAAAGTCAGCGAAGCGCAGCGACAGCGGATTTGTGCGGATGCGGTCAGTCAACGCGCGATAGGTTCGTACGAGTGTATGTGTTTATATTGTAGCGATCCGGGTTCGGGTGTTACGGCGAAGCCGTCGCCGGCTTGGTACTTCTTTTCCCGTGGCTTCTTCGACGTACGTACGCGAGTAGGAGTCTGGAGGTGATGTCTTGAATATTTAATTTTCCCCGAAACGGCGAGAGAGAGAGAGAGAGAGAGAGAGAGAGAGAGAGCGGAAAAAAAGAAACACGGCCATTGGAAAATCCTAAAATAACATCAGAGAACCCGGGCCAAGACCGTTTCCGAGACGAATCGGTAAGGGTAGAAGGTGTTGGAGGGGCATCGCTCGCAATGCTGCTCGGTTAGTTGCGTGGTACGTGTAGTTTTTAATTACTCTTTCGTAAGCGCTGCAACGCCGCACCAGAGGTGAATGTAAATTACTCCCGAATGCGTTCTTGCCGCCGATCAAGAACGTGAAGCAACGGGACCGGGGTGGTAGGGGTTGAAGAAACAACAAAGTCCAGAAGTTCGGGAGAAGGTACGCGCGATGATGGAATATAGACAGCGGCCGAACCGGACGGATGGATGGACCAGACGGAGCGCAAACGTTGACGAGGACGTCGGGTGGGAGCCTTTGGGAGTAGGGCGCAGTTGTACCACGGTAACCCCACGGCAGACAGTAAATATTTTTCCCGTTATTTATGATTTTATTGAAGTTGAATGAATTTCTTCCAACCCTCTCCGCCGCCTCCGCAACTTTCTTGTTTTTCTCCTCCGGAATCGGACATAAAAAAAGAGAAGACGCATCTTTGACGAGCGCGTTCGCCTATGCGCGGTGCAGCGTAAGAATGTCTGGAGTCGACTGTGCACGAAGACTGTTTATAGTTCATACACATCACGCTCACCCGGATGCGTCCTTATGCGATGTACTGCGCTTGTTTACGCCCCGGTTCTTGCCGTAACTCAGGGAAGCGAACGAAAGTGTTCGACGCTTCCTCGGGGGTGCGTAAAGGTTCCGAGTTTACGAGCAATGGCGATATTCCTCACACATCCGTCCGCTCCGAACGTTTTTTTTTTTAATGAGTATGAGGGTTGTTTTTAATAACTTCAAGTATTTAGAGAGCGGTTCACGCCAGCTTATCTTGCCATTGCGGAGAGTGTCGGGCACAGTTTTCATACTTGAACTGCGGGAAGTATAGCAGGGAAGCACCGAAAATAAAAAATAAAAAAGCAAATTTCATAACCGAGTCGGACGGCAAACAGATGCGAAAAGTTGGGTCATCGGTCAACAGCGTTTTAAGCAGGAGGTTGGTGCAAGAAACGCATCGCCATAAACGTAGCTGAGCACAGTGGACTTGCGGGAAAAGACAGCATATAAAATATCACCTATCGCTAAGAATGCATGATCAATATTGTCCACCGAAACCAAATTTTAGAGCTAAACACGTTTCATCTGAACAAGAGTAAATATTTCAAATGATTCCCTAAATATTCTATTATTTTTAAATATTTGATAAAATTCATCAATATATTAAATTAAGTGCATGTAGGCAGACACATAAAAAAACAAAACAAAAGCTGCCCATAAATAATAACAATAATGGCCGCTTCCACCCGTCATAATTGCTTAGCTCGATTTCCCTTGGAATGGCATATTGGAAACTGCTGTTTATCGTACGCCACGTCGCGTCCACTGTGCCAGATGGCCCAACAAGCGGTTGGCATTATTGGAGCTGACTTGCACTTACATTACCCGAACTGCAAAGAAATGGCTCGCAAGCGATATGAGAAAAGTTTTACCGTCTTCCAGCCATTTCTTTGGTCGCTGGAAAAAGGGTAAGGCCAGGGGGAGACCGGGGGGGAGAGGTTGGTAAAAGCTGCAGACACTGCGGCAGAATTATTTACCGTCCGTGATGGTGCTAGTCCCCGTCGTTGGCGCCACGGTCCAGTTGTGTCCTCCCGCCGCCCTCCCACTGCTTCCCCAGCGACCCGATCGCTAGATCGGTTTCGAAGAAAGCAAAAACTCGCACCTTATCGCGGGCAGTAAAAAAGAAAAGTGCATCACCGCGACCCGCAGTAAGCGTCTGGTGCGGAGCGGCAAAACTTTTGGCCACGCCGTTTCCTTACGTAACAGTTGGCCCTTTTTTCCGCGTGGCGGGGAAGGGGGGCGTTGCTCCATACCACCTCAAAGCCCGGAGTCACCCAATCGAAACTGACTGATGGCGCATCGTGTCGACAGCCGAGCCCGTGGGGGGGGGGGAGGGGAAGGGGTTCGCGCAGGCCACACGGCGTGGCGTGGCGAATTTTGCAATTCCCAATTGCATTATAAATCACACCGTCCATTTGAAGCATTTTTAGCGAATGTGTGTCTGAGCGTGTGTTTGTTTTTTATTATTATTTCAATCCACGAACCATTGCGCCATTGTGGTCACAGGGGCACGAACGAGCGTACGAACGAACCACCCGCTGGCAGGGAACTGAACCGGGAGGCCCACAAGAACAACGATCTTTTGACCGTTTGGCGGAAAACCCTTAAACCCACCCCTTCCACCCGCAGTTTTGCTGCCACATGCTGACGATGGCCATTATTGCAATCGTGACGGTCCGTTCCGTTCCGTTCCGTTGCGATGTCTCCTCAAAACGACATGGGCGAGCGTTCGGTTTCCGAATTTCCATCCCAGCGTCTCCGTGACTCCGGAAGACAACTCGCGCGTGCAAAGAACGAACCGGCGACGAGCGACGTTTCGAACCGTAAGTGATTGAAGCGGGACGGCGGGAGGCCAGGGGCGGGAGGCAGGACGCCAATCACGAACTCACAAAATGGTACATTTTATTGCAATCCATCCCAACCACCAGGCCGGGCACAGGAAAGGGCTTAATGTAGGCCTCCGGTCCGGCCTCCACACGTTTGCATCCCGCTCATATTCAGCAAATCAGCAAATGATAGTTTGATCATATTTCATCACAAACGGTGGTGAGTCATCGGACGGCATCGTGCTACATCGGAGCGGATAAATTTAATGTCACCCAAACCCGTCACCGGTGGCCTCGGAAGCTTACTGTCAAGTGGAAGCGAGATGTCAAAGTAAGCGCGCGCCTAAATATGACGCATGACGGGGCAGAACGCAACCCGCCCAGCAGTCTGACTGGCCAACTGATGAGCAAACGGTTCGTTGTTAGCGTATTTTTTTTGCTTTCCGCATTCGTTCCCGCTTTCGGTCCCAAATTTGACCGGGTGCGTCTTGTCGGTTCCCACTCAGCAGCGAGGATTACCGTTCTGCCGGGACGTGGGCTTTTTTATCCGCTTGCGAATTTCTCGGCGAAACGAAGGTGACAACCCGCGGTGACCGGTACCGGTTCCTTGGGGAGCAGGCGCAAGACGTGCCCGGGCCTGAGTTATGCAATGATTTATTGTGCAGCCGGCAGCATCCGTCAGCGGCGGCTTTGTGTGCGTGTGTGTGTGTGGGGACTGATCGTTCGCTGGAGACACGATGTCATCAACCGGTGGGCCGTTGTAGAATTAATTTTCTGCTGCGGTCGCAACAAAAACAGGCCGGGAAATGAAATATTACGCCCCAGAACTCCCGGTAATCATTGGGCTGGCTGGTTGGCCCCCGTTGGCTCACTCATAACGATCCGCTCGCTGGTGGTGGTGATGGGGAAGAAAAGAAAAGTGTTAAATGGCAAACTTGGGCCAGACCACGCGAAGGTGTGGTCTTCAAGTCCCTCGTTTTTGCCTTTAGCAAGAAGTGCGGAGTTCTGCCCGAGCAAGGGCTATAACACTCGAATCCCTAAGTACCTTTCCGTTAGTTGCTCCAAAATCCAAATAATTTGGGGAGCCTATACCGCAAAAGGGGGGATTTTTGTGCTAAAGCAGTTCGGATGGTGGGCAGAACCCGGCGCGAGATTAACCAAAGCTAAGGGAGAGGTCAAAGAATTTTATGCAAAAGACGAGACGTTCTCCAGTCAAAGTTTCGATTGAATCTGGTTTATTCTTACAATATCGGTTGCTTATATACTAACATTCGGTTTCGTATTGGTACGCATACATGTGTGTTTCGTATGGCTTGGTTACGGTCGCATACCGTATTATCGCATTACCAAAATTTCCGTTTATGACGCATCCCAAGATAACATCCTGTCGGGCATTCGCTGTTGATTGCACCAGTCGTCCTAAGATAACATCCTGTCGGGCATTCGATCACGTTCGATCCTGTTGGCT